>OU426987.1:204972662-205240466 GCA_911387755.1 Chrysotoxum bicinctum | reverse complement strand
TTCATGATTATACATGATTATTCATGATTATTCATGATTATTCATGATTATTCATGATTATTCATGATTATTCATGATTATTCATGATTATTCATGATTATTCATGATTATTCATGATTATTCATGATTAGTCATGATTATTCATGATTAGTCACGATTATTCATGATTATTTATGATTATTCATGATTACCCATGATTATTCATGATTATTCATGATTATTCATGAGAACTCATAATTATTCATGATTATTAATGATTATTTTTGATTATTCATGATTATTCATGATTGTTCATGATTATTCATGATTATTCATGATTATTCATGATTATTCATGATTATTCATGATAACTCATGATTATTCATAATTATTCATGATTATTCATGATTACCTATTTATGATTATTCATGATTCATGATTATTCATGATTCATGATTATTCATGATTATTCATGATTATTCATGATTATTCATGATTACCCATGATTATTCATAATTATTCATGATTGTTCATGATTATTCATGATTATTCATGATTATTCATGATTATTCATGATTATTCATAATTATTCATGATTATTCATGATTATTCATGATTATTCGTGATTATTCATGATTATTCATGATTATTCATGATTATTCATGATTATTCATGATTATTCATGATTACCCATGATTATTCATGATTATTCATGATAACTCATGATTATTCATGATTATTCGTGATTACTCATGATTATTCATGATTATTCATGATTATTCATGGATTATTCATGATTACTCATCATTCATGATTATTCATGATTATTCATGATTATTCATGATAACTCATGATTATTCATAATTATTCATGATTATTCATGATTTTTCATGATTATTCATGATTATTCATGATTATTCATGATTATTCATGATTATTCATGATTATTCATGATTATTCATGATTATTCATGATTATTCATGATTTGTCATGATTATTCATGATTATTCATGATTATTCATGATTATTCATGATTATTCATGATTATTTATGATTATTCATGATTATTCATGATTATTATTGATTATTCATGATTATTCATGATTATTCATGATTATTCATGATTATTCATGATTATTCATGATTATTCATGATTATTCATGATTATTCATGATTAGTCATGAGTATTCATGATTATTTATGATTATTCATGACTATTCATGATTATTCATGATTATTCATGATTATTCATGATTATTCATGATTATTCATGATTATTCATGATTATTTATGATTATTCATGATTATTCATGATTATTAATGATTATTCATGATTATTCATGATTATTCATGATTATTCATGATTATTCATGATTATTCATGATTATTCATGATTATTCATGATTACCCATGATTATTCATGATAACTCATGATTATTCATGATTATTCATGATTATTAATGATTATTTTTGATTATTCATGATTATTCATGATTGTTCATGATTATTCATGATTATTCATGATTATTCATGATTAGTCATGAGTATTCATGATTATTTATGAGTATTCATGATTATTCATGATTATTAATGATTATTCATGATTATTCATGATTATTCATGATTATTCATGATAATTCATGATTATTCTTGATTATTTATGATTATTCATGATTACCCATGATTATTCATGATTATTAATAATTATTTATCATTATTCATGATTATTCATGATTATTCATGATTACTCATGATAATTCATGATTATTCATGATTATTCATGAATACTCATGATTATTCATGATTATTCATGATTATTCATGATTATTCATGATTATTCATGATAACTCATGATTATTCATGATTATTCATGATTATTCATGATTATTCATGATTATTCATGATTATTCATGATTATTTATGATTACCCATGATTATTCATGATTATTCATGATTATTTATGATTATTCATGATTATTCATGATTACCCATGATTATTCATGATTATTCATGGATTATTCATCATTACTCATGATTCATGATTATTCATGATTATTCATGAATACTCATGATTATTCATGATTATTCATGATTATTCATGATTATTCATGATTATTCATGATAACTCATGAATACTCATGATTATTCATGATTATTCATGATTAGTCATGAGTATTCATGATTATTTATGAGTATTCATGATTATTCATGATTATTAATGATTATTCATGATTATTCATGATTATTTATGATTATTCATGATAATTCATGATTATTCATGATTATTCATGATTATTCATGATTACCCATGATTATTCATGATAACTCATGATTATTCATGATTATTCATGATTATTCATGATTAGTCATGAGTATTCATGATTATTTATGAGTATTCATGATTATTCATGATTATTAATGATTATTCATGATTATTCATGATTATTCATGATTATTCATGATAATTCATGATTATTCATGATTATTCATGATTATTCATGATTACCCATGATTATTCATGATAACTCATGATTATTCATGATTATTCATGATTATTAATGATTATTTTTGATTATTCATGATTATTCATGATTATTCATGATTATTCATGATTACCCATGATTATTCATGATAACTCATGATTATTCATGATTATTCATGATTATTAATGATTATTTTTGATTATTCATGATTATTCATGATTGTTCATGATTATTCATGATTATTCATGATTAGTCATGATTATTCATGATTATTTATGATTATTCATGATTATTCATGATTATTAATGATTATTCATGATTATTCATGATTATTCATGATTATTCATGATTATTCATGATTATTCATGATTATTCATGATTATTCATGATTATTCATGATTATTCATGATTATTCATGATAATTCATGATTATTCTTGATTATTTATGATTATTCATGATTACCCATGATTATTCATGATTATTCATGATTATTCATGATTATTCATTATTATTCATGATTATTCATGATTATTCATGATTATTTTTGATTATTAATGATTATTCATGATTCTTCATAATTATTCATGATTATTCATGATTACCCATGATTATTCATGATTTTTCAAGGATTATTCATGACTATTCATGATTATTCATGATTATTCATGATTATTCATGATTATTAATGATTATTCATGATTATTTATGATTATTCATGATTATTCATGATTATTCATGATTATTCATGGATTATTCATGACTATTCATGATTATTCATGATTATTCATGATTACCCATGATTATTCATGATTATTCATGAGAACTCATGATAATTCATGATTATTCATGATTATTAATGATTATTTTTGATTATTCATGATTATTCATGATTGTTCATGATTATTCATGATTATTCATGATTATTCATGAGAACTCATGATAATTCATGATTATTCATGATTATTAATGATTATTTTTGATTATTCATGATTATTCATGATTGTTCATGATTATTCATGATTATTCATGATTATTCATGATTATTCATGATTATTCATGATAGATCATGATTATTCATAATTATTCATGATTATTCATGATTATTCGTGCTTACTCATGATTATTCATGATTATTCATGGATTATTCATGATTACTCATCATTCATGATTATTCATGATTATTCATGAATAATCATGAATAATTATGAATAATCATGAGTTTATTATTCATGATTATTCATGATTATTCATGATTATTCATGGATTATTCATGATTACTCATCATTCATGATTATTCATGATTATTCATGAATAATCATGAATAATTATGAATAATCATGAATAATCATGATTATTCATGATTATTCATGATTATTCATGATTATTCATGATTATTCATGATTATTCATAATTATTCATGATTATTCATGATTATTCATGATTATTCATGATTACCCATGATTATTCATGATAACTCATGATTTTTCATGATTATTCATGATTATTAATGATTATTTTTGATTATTCATGATTATTCATGATTGGTCATGATTATTCATGATTATTCATGATTAGTCATGATTATTCATGATTATTTATGATTATTCATGACTATTCATGATTATTAATGATTATTCATGATTATTCATGATTATTCATGATTATTCATGATTATTCATGATTATTCATGATTATTCATGATTATTCATGATTATTCATGATTATTCATGATAATTCATGATTATTCTTGATTATTCATGATTATTCATGATTACCCATGATTATTCATAAATTCATAATTATTTATGATTATTCATGATTATTCATGATTACTCATGATTATTCATGATTATTCATGATTATTCATTATTATTCATGATTATTCATGATTATTCATGATTATTCATGATTATTCATGATAACCCATGATTATTCATGATTATTCATGATAACTCATGATTATTCATGATTATTCATGATTATTCATGATTATTAATGATTATTTTTGATTATTCATGATTATTCATGATTGTTCATGATTATTCATGATTATTCATGATTAGTCATGATTATTCATGATTATTCATGATTATTCATGATTATTCATGATTATTCATGATTATTCATGATTATTCATGATTATTCATGATTATTCATGATTATTCATGATTATTCATGATTATTCATGATTATTCATTATTATTCATGATTATTCATGATTATTCATGATTATTCATGATTATTCATGATTATTCATGATAACCCATGATTATTCATGATTATTCATGATAACTCATGATTATTCATGATTATTCATGATTATTCATGATTATTAATGATTATTTTTTATTATTCATGATTATTCATGATTGTTCATGATTATTCATGATTATTCATGATTAGTCATGATTATTCATGATTATTCATGATTATTCATGATTATTCATGATTATTCATGATTATTCATGATTATTCATGATTATTCATGATAATTCATGTCTATTCATGATTATTCATGATTATTCATGATTATTCATGATTAGTCATGATTATTCATGATTATTCATGATTATTCATGATTATTCATGATTATTCATGATTATTCATGATTATTAATGATTATTTTTTATTATTCATGATTATTCATGATTATTCATGATTATTCATGATAATTCATGTCTATTCATGATTATTCATGATTATTCATGATTAGTCATGATTATTCATGATTATTCATGATTATTCATGATTATTCATGATTATTCATGATTATTCATGATTATTAATGATTATTTTTTATTATTCATGATTATTCATGATTATTCATGATTACTCATGATTATTCATGATTATTCATGATTATTGAATGTCCGTCAAGTTAGCACTACCACTTCAAAATTTTCAAAATGTAATAATTAGATTAATTGTCGTGAATTTGTCGTGAAACAAAAAAAAATTGTTGCGCTTGTTTTTTAAAAAAAATAACCCCTGGTAATGCTAACTTGACAGTCAAGTTAGCACTACCACCCCCCAAAATAGGGTAAAATGAACTCGCAAAAGAAAAAGGATAGCGTAAACAAATGTCGTAAATATGCTGCAAGACCAAAAATTTCGTCGCGGTACGCGTCATAAAATAATTTGTCGCGCCCTTCTTGCCGAAAGTGCAAAAAATACCCCAAATATTTTGGTGTACTCGTATTTTGGACGTTTGTGCTACTTGAGGTAGTGCTAACTTTTATGAAAAAATGCTATTTTAAGGACTTTTGTCATATTTAGGGTATTTTTTTGGGAAAAAATGGTGCGAACATTTTTTTTATTTTACGATATATATTTACGACAAATTTACGACAATTATTTACGCTGTCCTTTTTATTTTGTGAGTTCATTTTACCTTATTTTGGGGGTGGTAGTGCTAACTTGACTGTCAAGTTAGCATTACCAGGGGTTATTTTGTAAAAAACAAGCGCGACAAATTTTTTTGTTTCACGACAAATTTACGACAAATTCACGACAATTAATCCAATTATTACATTTTGAAAATTTTGAAGTGGTAGTGCTAACTTGACGGACATAAATCTCGAGTATAACTCACATCTTTGGGCAGATGCAGCACAAACGTCCACATATTGGATAGAATTCATAACAGAGCGTTAAAACTAATACGAAACAGAGCTATCATGGATTCTTTCCCATATCTTTAACACCGTCGCGTCGGGATGTTTTTTTTTCTCCATAAAAACGTTTGTTTAGTTGTGAAACAAATTTGACATCTTTCATTGAAATCAAATGATGAAGCAAGTCTCCGCGACACAGCCATGGATCTTCTTGTAAATATATTCCATTTTTAGAGGCAAAAATGACAATATCTTGCGAACTAATGTGCGTATTTTATTTACGAGTAAATAGTTTATTAATTCCCAAGACTTGGTCTTATAAAAATGTTTGTCAACTTCAAAAAACAAAATATTACCTCCTAATTATTGTAGGTTTATTTGTTAGAACTCAAAGCTGTCCCCCTTAACTGGGCTAAGCTTATACGTATCCAATGTTGTTTTCATTATTGTTAATATAAATAATGCAGATGAACGTGATCGCGGTCATGTTTACATTTATTTCAACTTCAAATTTAATTCCAATGACATTTAAGAGCAATGTGTATGTCTCTTAAGACGAAGTCGTTATCGTTAGTTTCTCTTTGATATGAATGTTGCGTTGGGCCTCGCCTCGTAAGAAAACAACTTTCCACCTAAGTAAACAACCGAGACAAACCCACAACCCACCTTCAACTGCTCATAGAGATAATCTTGTGCAACATCAAATTCGTGGCAGTTGTCTTGTCTGTCTCTCTATTTATAGCCCCAAGTAAACCGGCTGAACGGCTTATATTATAAGTGCAATGTTTTGAACTCAGTTTGGTCTTCAGTTTTGGGCTCTTTGGTGTTGATGTTGATGCGTGCTTAAATCGATTGCCTGACTAAATGCATCTCTGAAAATAGCAATGTACCAGTATTCCTACATACGAACATGTGTAGGTACGTACATTTACAAAAAATATGAATAGGTCTTAAACTACGTTCAACTTTTTACATATTTCGCATCTGACATTTGTATATTTTTTATTTTTACAAAGAAAACCGCTTATGGATGAGAAAGGTATAAATGCGCAGATTATTTCACAATGTGTCGACACAGTCATCTTACCATATAATAAATTAAATTGACAATTATACAGAAATATACTGTTTTTTTTATTTTGGATCCAGATTCCAGAGGAATGCTATTAACTGAAGCTTGAGTAAAGGAAGGATGGGGAGAGTACGATAACTTAGGCGCCAAAAATTGATAACGGATTTTTGTAGAAGGGTCAAATACAAGCGTTTTTTACTATGGGAGGGGGGGGTCTATCTCGCCCCGTTTAGGAGGTAGGGGCGATTTTAGAAAAAATGACTTAAATTGAAAAAAAAAATATTAAAAAACAACGGCAACACTTACAATAAAGTACTATACCGGTTTTGAAAGCCAGAAGTCTGTTTTATAATTGTAAATTTAAATTAAATTATTTATGTCAATAGTTTTTGAAAAATTTGCATGCAAACTCAAAATTTTGTTAAAAAAAATGAAAAAAAAAAGTTTAGACCAATTTTTTTTCAAAATTGTGAAATGAAGTGCTTAATTGGCTTTTTGTGGTCAATGCTACTATTAATTCTGAATCGAACACAAAAAACCGAATGGTTTTGTCCCTTCTAGTTTTTGAGAAAATTGAAAATTACTAAAACTACTTTTTATGAAATTTTTGATTTTTGGTATTTAACTACGGTGATTTCATTGTGAGGATTAATGTTAATGTGGTTCATTTGTAGGTAAAGTACAGCAAATCATTTAGGGTTACCAAGAATGCACCAGAGGAGGTAGAATTGCATGGCATTTCGCGTCTCAGTCAGTCAGTTTGTGAGTAAGTCAGGTGTTACTTAAAAACAGTCAAGTCAATTTTTCAATATTCAATGCATTAAAACCGTGTTTACAGGCATTTTGATCGCAAAAGAGATAATTATAGCAAGCACCTCCCGAATCTCTAGCCAATATTGAGGCCCATCGAAAAATGTGCCGATAGATGGGTTTATTGCTCTGAGATTAACTTTTATATGGATTGCACCAGAGAAACTTTTAAATCATTAGTTTTAAGCAAAATTTAAGTAACGTTATTTCTTAAAATAAAAGATCAACTATGTAAATCATTTAATTGTAATTTGAATTTTATATACCCACCTACAAATTTGTAACTATATATTTACTTATGTATCTTAGTCTGTAAGAGTATAATATGCTCTGGGTTGAGGAATAAAAATATTGTATTCTTACAATTTTTGTCACCTTTTTGAGTTGGAGTTGAGGGGAGTTGACGCTTTAGTTGGAATAAGACCAATTTCTTCTAAGAACGCGATGCTTTTGAAATATTTTTTTTTGAAATATTGAAAAGTTATTTAATTTAGGATGAAATAGTGGATGCTTAGTCGCCATTCTTTATTCAAAGAAAAAAATACTTCACTCTTACAAATGTTGAATAACGAATGACCTTGGTAAACAATAACCTGTACCACATTAGCATTAAAAATGTTAGACACAAACAATAAACATACATATTAATTAAGGAATTATATAAATTTGCTGCATTCGTACATGTCTGAACATTTTAAATGTGCAACTTTGGACTACGTACATATATTTAGGAGATATTGGGTATAGACCATAGGGTAAATTCAAAGTTTCTTTAAATCCAGATTCTGTAAATGCAAAAGAAACCTTGCATACACCCAACCTCGCACCTACCCCAAATCCTATAGTGTGCCCAAGCAGGGGGGTTGCAGGGGGGCAGCATGCCCCCCCATACATATCTCACTGTTTATACACCGTAATGCGTAAGCAAGCAAAAAAAGCAAACATCCCATAAAAAAGTAGTTTTAGTTATTTTCAATTTTCTCAAAAACTAGACAACATAAAATCATCTAGTTTTCAGTTTTTGAATAAGAATAAATTAGAGCAACGAATTTTAGGAAAAATAATAATATATAACTTTGCAGTTTTGAAAAATTAAACTTTAAACTGTTTTTTTTATGTTTTTTTTCACCAAAATTTGAGTTTAAAACTCGTTTTTTCAAAAACTGTGCATAGATTCCACTTGATTTAAAAATTATCTAATAGATCAGAGTACTGGCTTTAAAAAAAGGTATAATACTTAATTGTAAGTATTACCGTTATTTTTTAATATTTTTGTTTCCATTTTAGTACCTTTTTTATAAAATTGCCCCTCCCGCCCAAACGGGGGGAGATAGACCCCCCCCTCCCATAGTAAAAAGTGCTTGTATTGAACTGTTCTACAAAAAACCGTTATAATTTCTTGGCGCCTAAGTTATCGTACTCTTGCCGGAAGGATTAATATAATTTTGATAAAATAATATTTTCTTAACTTGAAGACAGCTGTTATTTTATCGATATGAATCTTGATGTAATTTAATTCACAAGAGTGACCAGACTGTCATTGCAACAAGTAAATGAAAAGTGTTTTTGTTAAAATGTTTGATGATTTTTGGGTGAAATAACTAATAAGTTTTCTGGAATAAAATTTTTAGCTTAAAATATTTCTTAAGTAAAATACCCTAAAATATTTTTTGAGGAGGGAATATTAACACATCAATCACCTTATGAAGATTTTTTTATTGTGTCTCTGCTCACATAGAAATTTTCTTTTTCTTAGGATGACGATATGATGATACTTGTAGAATACTATTTTCAATGGAGGGAATACCCATCAGTTTTTCATTGACCGCACTGTTGCTTTCAGAGATTCTTCTTTAGTTGTACAACACGAATGTGGAACGCATTATACAGCACAAAAGTTCAAAAGTGGTTTAAAAACATATAATAATGAAAAAAGAAATGCTATTAATGTTCCTATAAATGTTATTAATTTTAAGGTATTGTAATATTTTTGCTAGGTTCGTTAAATAAAACTTATTACTCTTTCTAATATTTCTTCTTTATTTTACTTTCCAAATCACAACAATAAATCTCAATTTATAATCAACTCAAATACTTTATTCAAATTAAAATAACACTTGTTTTACACAATCAAATAAGCAGAGTTTTGCACACTTCCGTAATCAAAAAGCAACTGTGTCTCGCTCACCGTGAACACTCTTTTATATAAGTACTCAAATTAGTTGTTCTCGAAAGTTCTTGTCTTGGAATGTTCTAGATGGTTGGAATAAGGGGAAATATATTTGACATTGGAAAAGAGCTTTTTGTTTCTTCCATAAATTAGATATGCAATTTTCCAACAGATGGCGCTGTAGTAGTTTAAAGCTCTGTTCACAACAGTATTATCATAACGTAGCAGGTTTAACAAATAAATTTCTATTTAGTGATTTTTTTAACTTTGTAAACAGTTATGATATAGTTTTTTTGTTTGAGACTTTTGCAACTGAAAGTAATTTTGAAAGTATAGAAAGAAGGTTGTTGGATTTTAGTTTTAAGTGGATTCCAGCGTCAAGGCTGCTACTTCGGAATTAAGGAAAATTTAATGTGTTTAAAATGCGATTTTGTTAACGCTTGTTAACTTGCAAGTCAATGGCATACATCTGTGGAACCTTCCGTACAAGTTTGAGTGACACTACTGGGAATTTCACTTTTGTTGGTGGTCAAGGCACATCGGTCATCGATTATTCTCTTATAGGCGAAGATTGGGAACAATTCGTCATAGATTTTGAGGTTAAACCAGTACCCTTCTCCGACCAACTTCCATTAATTGTCTCCTTCCAAACACAGAGCCAGCTTAATGAGGACATTATGACAATGAGTCTACCTCCTAGAAAACCAATAAAGCGGAATCATATAGGCGTCTTCTTGACTTGAATCTTCAAAGGCATTCTGGCTCGGACCTTGTTACACTTGAACAAGTAATAAAAATGTCGTTATCTGCGGATGATAACCTGTGTGAAAAATGTTATCAAACAAGGAAGAGAACCATGGTTCGACGACGATTGTCAGAGAGCGCGCAAAATATCCTTTGCCTGGCTGCGATTATTCAGGAACTCTAAGGAAAACTTATTTAGAAGGAACTATATCGATTCGAATAGGAGATACAAGGCACTTTGTAAAAGCAAAAAGAAAACTTACGGAGAGTTGCAAGCATCCAGGCTGGCGATATGTAAAAATGCATCGGAATTCTGGAAACTAGCATGGGAACTAAATGGTGAAAGCCGAATAATCATCACCAAGCTCGGAATAAACGCACTGCGTGATCACTTTAATGAGCTACTAAACCCGACTGCTTCAGCACTAATTTGGCTTGGATATATCTATCAACGTTATTCTTGATGAAATCATTACCAGACAGGAAATCGAATTAGGTTTAATCACTCTTAGGCTAGTCGCGCACTGGCAACTGTGATCGAAATCAAATAGTTTAATCACCAGTTGAAAGAGAACCGCCCACTGGCAACACTTTACTCACGCTCACACTCTTTTCCTCTCTTGCGCTTATAGAAAAGAGCTCAACTGTTGCGAAGGCAATCGTTTAGTTTGTGTCAAAACACAAACTTTTTAGTTTCGAGAATCAAGTTGCTCTAAGTGCGCGGTATCCCATATAAGCCCATATGTTTCATTTTAGCAACCAAACAGTTGCGAAACTAAAAATTGAATGTGCGCGCCTGGCCTTAAGGATGAGAAAGCTGCTGGTGCAAGCGCTATTCATTTTAAGGAAAGCTTAGCTATTGTTTTTAACAAAGTATTGGATGGTGAGCTCTTTCCTGATGAATACCGAGATGCAGTTATTTTTCCAATCCATAAAAATGGATCCGGCTAATTATCGTGAAATCTTGTTTCTAAACGCTTCGTATAAAATATTCATGACGATCCTTCACAAGCGCCTAACAGCGTGGATTGATTCGAATGACTTGCTAAAAGAGTTTCAGGCAGGCTTCCGAAACGGCTATTCAACGATAGACAACATTTTCGTCCTCAGAACTTTAGCAGAAAGTTTCTTGTAACAAGGTAAAAAACTGTAAGCGTTTTTCATTGATTTCAAGGCTGCCTTCGATTCTATTGACCGTGGTGCCTTGGTCTATAAGTTATATACGAGTAGTCTTGGAATGTCATTGAAATTTGGGAGAGTGCTAGAAAATGCTTACGGTCTACAGTGTGGAACGGAACTGAGCTATCTGATTGGTTTACAACCACTTCAGGAGTAAGGCAAGGATGTACTCTGAGTCCCAGCTTATTTACACTCTTTTTGGATGATCTGATCGATTACCTTCCTGGTAGAGTTTTCTTTGCGGGTGTACAAATTAAAGCATTGCCTCTTTGCTGATGATGTAGTTATGTTCGCTTGCTCACCCGATACTTTTCAACGTATGATGGTATGATGGTGGAAGACAAGCTGCCAACGAACGATGGGTCTACAATGGAGAATCTATTGAAGTAGTCAAGGAATACAAATATCTTGGTTTAATATTTACGAGCAGCCTGAATATGGAGAAGAATTTCAGTGCTAAACTACAAAAGGCAAAGACAGCAATAAACATCACCTGGAAGAGCTGCTTTAGAAAGTTAAGCATAGCTCACAGTAGTAAATATAAGATTTTTGAGTCAGTTTCGGAGAAGATACTTCTGTATGGTGCCCAGACTTGGGGATGTAAAAAGTTCGACTCTGTTGAAAAACTCCTTATTTACTACGTTAAGAGAGTATTTCAGCTTCCAGTAAGCATGTCGAATTACGTTGTCATGCTTGAAACAGGAATCTCGCCGGTGTTTATAAAAACGCTTAAGCTTCAAGCGGACTATTTGCTTAAAGTTCTTAGGATGCCTGAATTCCGTTTGGTAAAGCGAGTAGTACTTAAATAATGTATTCAAGACCGTAGTAGTTGGTATGGAGAGTGGTTGAGGTTGGCGGAAGGATGTAACGTGAGACTAAATTTGAATAGTACAGATGAAGCTGCTAGTAGAAATATTCTGTATTAAATTATCTCTAAGATTGATGAATAGTGCGGAGCAGAGTATGAAGCGGAAGCGGCCGAGTCATTGTTTAGGTCAACTTATAGCAGACTTTCTCATAATATCCCAGGAAATAACTACTTCTGTGATACAAATAGTATTCAACTGATTTCTATGATGGTCAAGTTAGGAAGTGAAATCCTCAATCTAAATTTTATTCCACATAGACCGGGCCTACCATTGGAATGTAGTCTTTGTAGTCACTTTATCGGAAAGTGCCCTATACTGAGCGAAACAAGAAGATCTGTTTTTGTATTATATATTCTATTTTATTTATTTTTTTTATGTTGTCGTTCTGGCAGACGGCCCTAGCCATGCTATTAAGATTTTTGTTAAAAATTAAGTTTATATGTATATTAATTCAATAAAAATCATCTATCTATCTATCTATCTATCTACAGCACAATATTTTAGGGGTTATCATAATCCCTTTAGTAAAGGGTTTTCCAAAAGGCATTCCCTAAGTTTAACAGATGATTGCTGCCATAGTTTTGAAGATATATCTGTCAAATTGGTTGTCAGTTAATAAGTCTGACTTCCTAGATCAACATTGAGGCTTATAACGTCCAACAGCATGTGCGAATGATTAAATTGTTGGTCTTTAGATCGTGCAGCATTTTGTGCATTTTGTCCGTTTTACGGTTACCATAATCGATTTTCCGAAGAATATTCGAAACGTTGTGGATAGATTCGGGTCGATCGGAATCGCATAAGAACTCGGTCTTCGGAGAATACAACTCTATAACTTGGTGAATTTTTCGTCATGAATGGGGCTTACAAACTTCAACTGACCCAAGACCTCAGAGTGAACGATCATAGACAACGAGATCTGTCCGCTACCTGCGACGAGGCCCATTTTCTGGATAAATGGGTTCGTCCAGAAACAAAATTGTCGAATTTGAGATGGTCAAAAGATCCACCGAATTGCAGAAAATTCACTGTTTGGTGTGGATTTGGGCTGGCGATATCATCGTTCCATACTTCTTTGAGAACGTCTTTGATCGGGCCATCTCCATCAACATCAAACGCCAGCAAACTATCGAGATTTAATCCACACTACCCTCAAAGTCAGCAAAATCTATGCCATTGGTCAAATTGAGCCCAATTTAGGACAAGAGTTATGGAAAATTGGACGTTTTGGATGCATGCCATCTCGCGGTGAACATTTGAATAACATTATATTTCTTACAAAATGGCATGACATGACATGAATAAATACAAAATTTAAATGATATCTTACTTTTACTTTTATTTTATTTTTAATTAAAAACAGAAAACACTTAAGGAAAAATCTTTTAAGTTAAAAACAAAAAATCTTACTTAAAGCTCCTTTTAGACGATCAGTTGTTCCTTCATTCAGTTATTAGTTCAGTTGTCAGTTCAGTTAAAAAAGGCAGTGTATTTAGACGTCAGTCCAGTGCTCGGTTGAGCTTTCATTTTACTTGTGAGCAGTCGAAAATCAGAGGAAATACATTGCGTAATGGACGATGAAAGCCTTATCGCAATAGCTATTGTTTTGTCGCTTAATAAATCACCGCAAACTAAAATTGAAATGACGACTGAACTGACAACTGAACTGAAAAGTATTTACACATCAGTTTAACTGATAACTGAACTGAAAACTTATGGGAATTTCATCAGTTTCAGTCTCAGTTAAACACTTCAGTTTTTGTATTTAGACATCAGTTTAACTAAAAGCTTAACTGATAGCTCAACTGAAACTGAAACTGAAATGATCGTGTAAAAGGGGCTTAATAGGCGGATTTTTTTTAGTTCAGTATAAAGCTCTAAACTGAACAGAGTCCAAGCATGTTCTAAACATTCTCTGAACCAAGCGTGCCCTGGGCGTTTTGAGTTATTTTTGAAACACACCTGAACACTTAGCTGTCAATATTTTTTTTTCTGAACACGCTCAGAACCAGTGCCGGCGAAGTACTGCAATTGCAGTATTTGTACTGCTTTTTGAAGCTCCGTACTGCCGTACTGCAAACATAGCCGAAGTACTGCTTTTTTCTCTCGTCAACTTTTTCATACAAAATCTTCAAAGCTTCATCTAAATGCACTTAAAAACTATTCTCTACGAACATACCCAAAAATCAAATTGAAAGCAACAAGCCATTAGCCATACGGATCCATTTATTCTATTCTCTTCTCACTCCGTTTGTTTTTGTTTCTGTTTCTGTCGTCATACCTATGAACCGTTTTAACATTAGCGTCGTTAAAATTTTGTAAAACACTTTTTAGGACTTACTTCAATTAAAAATTCAAATTCTAAAATTCTTTTTTTTTAAGTTTTTATATGCAATATTTCTTAAACTTTTTGAACGCTTCTGTATAAAAAAATGCATAAAAATTCGATATGATAATGCCCGCAATGAGAAAGTGAAAAATATAAAAAATGGTTGTACTGTCAGTAATGACTTAATTTGAATTTTTGTTTATTAAACTGTAGATCGTACAGACATTTTTTTTATCAACATTCTAAGGGTTGTTTTCAAGAAGAATACGGTTTTCGAAAACCATTTTTTAACATTTGAAAAAAAAAAAAAAAAAAAAATGGTTTTCGAAAATCGTATTCTTTCATACCTACCATACATACCATCTGTTTATAGACTTTAAGGCCGCCTATGATAGCATAGCCAGGGTAGAACTTTACAAAGCCATGAGAGAATTCGGCATCCCAAATAAATTGACACGACTATGTATGTAGGTTGACCATGACCAACGTAACAAGCCAAGTAAAAATAGCCGGATTGCTATCCAGACCAATCAACATCTTTCATGGACTCCGACAAGGGGACGGTTTGGCCTGCCTCCTCCTCAACCTGGCGTTGGAGAAAGCAATCCGTGACTCTGGCACGGCAACACGAGGGACCATCGTCAGCAGGTCCAGCCAGTTACTGGCTTACGCAGACGACATTGACATCATCGGAAGAACCGAACAAGCTGTACACGATTCCTTCATCCAGATCGAGCAGGCGGCACAAAATCTGGGGCTGTACATTAGTGAGGGTAAAACAAAGTACATGGTGGCGTCGAATGCGAGAGGAACAGTTGGTCAAACAATCAAGGTTGCGGAGCACGACTTTGAAGTGATTCAGTCCTTTAAATACCTTGGGTCAATAGTAGCAGCCGATAACAATATAGAAGAAGAAATACGCGGGCGGCTTCTCAAATCCAACAGAGCCTACTATAGTCTGTCAAAGTTCTTCACATCCAGAAATCTCACCATAACTTCAAAACTGCTGCTGTACACGACCATGGTTCTGCCAGTACTCACATATGGAACCGAGACTTGGGTGCTTACCAAACCGTACTCCGACCTCTTAACTGCGTTCGAGAGAAAAGTCTTAAGGAGAATTGTTGGCCCCGTATGTGAGGAAGGACGATTCCGGAGACGGTACAATCATTAACTGTACGCAATCTACCTTGAAGCAGATATCGTGACAAAAATTAAGCTCGGTAGACTCCGGTGGGCAGGGCACCTAGCTCGCATGAGCGAAGAGGAACCTGCTCGGAAAGTTCTTTGTGGTACATTATATGGTAGACGACAGCGTGGTAGACCATGCTTGCGCTGGAGAGATGGCGTAGACCAGGACGCCCGAAGCCTTGGGATGTGGATGGATGGCGTCGGCTAGAGACCGGGATAGGTGAAGAGACTTGTTGAAAGAGGCCAGGACCGGAACCCGGTTGTCGAGTCGATGATGATGATGATGAATGACACCCAATAGTATTATATCCTCGTTTTGTTTAAATTCTCTGACTTTGAGAGTATACAATTTTATTTCACTAAATTTTTGTGCGTGTTCATACATTTTTCAAACCAGTGATAGTTGTGATAGTCAATTTGCAAATTTTTAGTTGACAACAAGCAGAATATTTTCTTATGTGTTATTATTTTTTGTCACGATTTCTTAATTTCTCCACAAACTCATTGCCATAAATATTTAATTATCTATTATATTTTTTTCAAGTTCATTTTCAAATACGTAACAAAATAATATTAATATTTATCTACCTTATTAGCTTTAGCTTGAGTAAACCTTCTTAAATTAAAACTAAGTCATACGAAATTGCTCTAATGAAAAATTCAGAACCAAACAAAACCTAATTTGCATATCTGCTTGCAGCATTTAGACTCTTTCAATATTTCAAAAGTTCATCAATCAAAATCTTAAAAACCTTCTTTTTTTTCCAGTGAAATTTATACTGTACCCAAATACAAAAACACAAAACTAGCAGACCAATCATCTTCAATGTCATCATAATTACCATTACCTACAGACAATTTGATTACAATTTTAATCTCATTAATTTTTTTTATCGAATGCGAAACTAACCTTTATATCACAACTTCACAATAAAAACTTTAATTATTTACCATAGATAAGCTTCATACGCACATGCTGTCAAAATAATATTGTTGTTTTGTTCGAATGGTTAAAAAGAAGAATAATCAAAACAATATTATGATTTTCATGGCTTTATTATTTAATTAATTTATCAGTAGTTAATACTCTCTCAATCAATAGGAATGACTCAGATTTTGATCTTGTCTTTAGAAAGAGAATGGAACTTACAACAACTTTCCCTTTGATTTTAAGAGAAGCTTAGCTTGCAACTTCATACATCATTCCAATCCCCTCTTAAATTACATAGATATCCAACTCTGAATGGAGCATGAGTTACAATCAGGGGCGAAGGAAGTTGTGCAGAGGCCTTTCACAGGGCTCCTTGAAGTTAAGTTGATTGAAATTTAGTAAACTTTCAAACGAGTACCGAAATAGCTATAATTTGTATATACATTAAATTCAAAGACTCGAATGGCCTTAGAGACTTTCTTTTATCTCTGAGTAGAGACCAGGCAAATCGGTACGCTCTCATCAGACTATGGCCAGAGCTCCCTTCATTTGAGCATTAAACTGTCATTTGAAAATAAATCTGTCAAACTAATGATATGAAGAAAGCCGCGATCAGCTTCTAACTGATTTTTCTGACCATTTAATTCTCATGTCAAAACTCCACATTCAAATAATAGAGACATAAGTTACTGAGTCATTTATTTGTTGAAGTAAAAACCAACTTATGACAGACGGCAGAATTTAGTTAAAGCTTAAGGTACTAGTACGGTCTAGAACGCCAAAAAACGCACAATTTTTGGGAATTTTTTTCTCAGAAACCTTATTAGGTAATAACATAACTTTTTTTTTAAATAATGAATACATGCGTCGAGAGTAGAAAAATTTTCGAATTTTGGCCGAATTATAGAGGGCGCAAACGTCGACTCATCAAAAAATACATGGTCCCATGGCGGACAGTTAATCTCAGAATTGGCTGGACTGAAACAAAAAAAAAACAAAGTGGTTTATTTAAAGGAAGGTTTCTTACGAGACAATTTACCACAATTTGTTTAAAAAGTCAAAACAAAAAAAAAAAATCTCGAGCTTTGAAATTTTTTTTTTAGCAATTTTTTTGGCCATTTTTGGGTCGCCATTTTTTTTATTCATAACTTTTTGGTCAAATTGTGGTAAATTGTCTTAGAAAACATAAAAACAATCTAGTTGCAATAAGTTTTTTGAAAATCGGTTCAGTAGATCCGGAGATTAACTGTCCGCCATGGGAAAATGTGTTTTTTGATGAGTCGACGTTTGCGCCCTCTATAATTCGGCCAAAATTCGATAAACAAATTTTTTTTTGTACTCTTGACACATGTATTCATTATTTAAAAAAAATTATGCTATTATCTTATAAAGTTTCCGAAAAAAAAAATCCCAAAAATCATGCGTTTTTTTGCGATTTCTAGACCGTACTAGTACCTTAAAACAAAATTTATTTGGTCACCAAAAACGGGACCTCCTGCAAAAAAATTTGCCCCTACATCTCGGTACCTAGTTTCTTAGAAAATAAATCCGCCACTGGATATGGAGGCGCCCGTCGGATACCATGATCACTCCCAAGCTCTGCCAATGGAGATCAGTTCAAATTCGAATCGCACGCAAGTGAGAAGTTAGACGACACACGCTTCTTCGGGAGTGACAAGATCTATTGATTCTTTTTTTTTTATTTATTTGATAATAATCTATAAGCTTAGCCACAAAACCTGTTGTCTCGAGTTTTATTTGCTCAAAGTGGCTCTAAAAATTCTGTCCCTGAGCTTTCGAAATTGAAGGTGTTAAATAATATTAAATTCCCTCATTTTTCGTCTCGGAAGAAGAGAAGCAACAAAAAAAAAAAGAAGTGATTTCCTTGGGTGCCAGAATGATCAGTATAGCGCAAGCCAGATCGACGAGCTCTCGATTTGTAGTTTCGCCCACTAACACCCTGAGTGCGAAGTAGTGATAAGCCCTTCCGGGAGGCAATCCGTGATAAGAAAATAAAAGTTGATTCCCTTTCTGACAACAATAATTCAAGGAGTTATTTACTGAAATCTCTGCGGAAATTATACAACCAACATCACATCACATAATGGATATCCATCTTGTTAGGTTAACGATCGCCTGTTGGTCTCTATTGACCTTATGCGTTGCTGTACGTTGTAGTGCGGTCTATCCAAGTAAGTAGTACCGTTTTTCGTATGTTGTTTTTGTTGTTGAATGAATATCATCAGGAACAACTGCTGTTATCGATAGAAAACCGGAGACAAATATCTTCTGCCATTCCCCTTGTGTCAAACAAAGCTGCTCGAGGCTGGTTCGAGTCTTCTCTTTGCCCAGCTGGATCGCGGATTGTTGTTTGCATTTTAGCCAAATGTGTAGTAGATATTGTTATTGCAATTGCCGACAGTGTAAGTAGTAAATTTATGCAGTTAAACTGGTTTAGCACGACCACTAATGCGCATAAAGAGAAAAACAAAACTGGGAACGCTAACGGAAACGGGGACATAAAGTTAAAAATAAATGAAATGCTGCCAATTCCGGATTTTGAGCTGTTTTCTATTTGGCTTTGCCTAAGTGCGCCTATGTAAGAGGTTCGTATCGTAAATTAGCCAAAATAATAATGGCCGATGCGAAAAATAACCTAACTGCACATAATTTGACGTCTTCTGATCGCGTGGTAACAGTGAATAACTCCGCTTGATGTCTAGAAGAAACAATACCTCATTTCTCGTTCGAGAGAGTACACCATGATAGGCAGCAGTTTATACCCTTTATAGTGGAAAGGCATACGCTGGGGAGTCCGGGACGGATGTGAATGTACCGTGATATTATTAAGACTGTGGTGAATGTGCCGTGCCGGTAGAAATGATCATAAAAAGCTAAAGATAGATTGATGGGAATTGTTACAGATTTTATTATTATTTTTTTGTTTTGCTGGTTTTTGCCCGTTTTAACGGTAAGGTTTTGTGTGAATAAATTAGGAATACCGTTTGCGGAAGACACACACAGTATTCATGTGAAAGAAACTTATCATTTCATCTTTTTTGATTGTCTTATATATTATATTAATGGCAGGCAGGGTTTATTGAAGTTTAATTCAATACCGAAATAGAACAATGAGTTAATTAAGTCCTAAGCGGAGATTCGACGATTTGTGGCAGAGCTATAACTTATCTGATTAAAATCTTTAATAGGTAAATATTTATTTTGGTATTCAAATAAGCCCTCGTGTGCTAATAGTCAGTCAAGCGCGGGAATAAAAAAAATTAATTCAATTGAAAATTTAAAGGGTATTAACTGATTAGCTTAAGCTTTTTGGGGCTAAACACTTGACCTAAGATATAATTTCGAGGTGAAGTCCATGAAAGAAGTAAACGGTTGAGTTAATTATACAATGTGATTATAAATGGTCGCTCAATTTAATGAGTTTTTTTTTGTTTTTTTTTTTCATTTCTAATTGGCAGATTTGTATATTGTACTGGTTATTTTCATGGCCAGCACTAGGTCTTAGAAGAGAGTTTCAACAAACTGTACAACTACCAACAGCCTAAAATTGTGTCGATTAAAAAAGACAACTATATTTTTTAGATACCAATTTAATTGATTTTAACTTATTGAGAGCTTTTTCTATCTCTATTAGTCGATTGATTTTGAAAAGTTAATGGTTCAAAATTTTAAACAACCTATTATTAAGGTATTAGTATGATACTACTTAATAATTTGTTAGCTTTAAAGTATTTTCTAACTCATTTTTAATTTTAAACATTCTATAACAAGTATCGTACTAAGGCAATTTTCTTTATATAAATTGCTTCTGAACACACCTAAAACAATGACAGTTCATGCACAAAACTAATGTCATTTTCATTTGGCAATCCGGAAGCCTTCCGGACTCTTCTGAAAGTGTGTTCACTTGGGAAAAAATGACAGTTCTGATTCTATAAAAAAAAAGAGAAATTTGAAATTTGCTTCTGGATTTGAAATCAGAATCGAAACCAGAAGCACTCACAATTCATATAGTTAAACGTAAAACTCAACAGTTGTGATTTTTTGTATGCTAATTGTGGGAAGTGTATCTTTAAACATATATTTATTCTTGATTTTCATTACTGTCCACATTTGATGTTTCACATATACAATCACAAAAAACTTCAGAATCAAGAAAAAGTGTTCAGTTGGAATTCCGGATCGGAGAGAGATTCCGGATTGCCAAATAAGAACGACATAAGCTAACAGACCATTTTGACGTTTGTAAATGCCAAAGAGTCATATGAGATAGGAGACCTTATTTTGAAAAATAAATTAAATTTGGTCGTGCAACACCTCGAAATTAACCAGGACCTAGTGACTTACAACTCTCAACCATTTCTGTGTGCGTGTTACCAGGAACGGAGGGCACCTATAATTTTCTGCCGATTTGGAACGGCTAATGAGCAGCACTTTCCATGACAAGAGATACTCTTGGAGGATTTGTGAATTCCTCGCAAGAGGCAGTACCAGGGTTCGGACTTCATAAATCGCAGATCGCAGTAAATTGACCATGAAATCGCAGTAAAACCAAAATTTCCGCAGTAGAAATACATATTTTTTTTTGATTAGGTAACAAAAAATTATAAACAAAGGAACCAAAGTTAAATCACATTTAAATCATCGTTGATTGTTAAAACAACATAAGTGATATTTTAAGTATTTACGGAAGAGAAAAAAAAGCATATTAAAAAATCCTTAATGGTTTAAAAGTCCAAACATTCTTATAATATTTTTGGGTTAAGAAAATGACAATACTTCACGGCCAAAAATGTTGGATTTTGTGTATCTCATGTGAAAAAAATTAATATTTCAGTTATATACTATGTTGTTTTAACAATTACCGATTCATTTACATAGTATGTGTGAACAAATATACTCTTACTCCATAATGAAAATGTATAGTTTTAGGAAAAATATATGAAGCTAGGTATAAATAAATAAAATTACCATCTACAAATTTGTACTTTTTGAAACAAGAACAAATTAAACAGTAGTAGAACTAAAAACGTACAGCTGTGTTCATAAAAATAGCAGTGCTCCCCAAATAAAACAAAAAGGCTTTCATTATCAACGTTATACTATTTTTCACTTAGCTTCTAATAAAAATTTAAGGTATTTCATTTATATTAACAGAAAAAATTAAGATTGATTTTTTACCGTTACTTTTATCACAGTAAGAAGCGTTTTTAAGATTTATGGCTGTTCACAAAAATAGCAGTGAATCTGAATGTTGTTAATCTATAACGCAAAAAGTTAGAAAAACTGTAAAAAAGTTATATGAAACTATATTGATATTTTAGCTTACCATTGGTACTTCGTAGCATAACCATTGTTTTTTATAACGGAAATGCATCGCGTGGCAGGGAGTCCCCTAAAGTTTGACACCTCTCGACTGGTATTGCGTTCCACGAATCTCGCACTACTTCCCACATTCTTTCGAATTCTTCGGTTTCGCTTCATGAATCGCATTCTTAACATTCCCCCAAAAATTTTCAATGGGGTTAAGGTCAAGGGATTGAGCGGACCACTCCATAACGCATAACTTGTTCTCCTGAAACCATGATTTTGCCCTGTTTGAAGTATGCTTTTTGTCATTGTCTTGTTGGTATACCCAAACCAATGACATTTCGTCTTTAGCATAGGGTAACATGAGCTCCTCGAGAATTTTAACATATTCAGCTGCATCCATTATACCCTTAATGGGATAGATAGGCCCAAACCCAAAGTAAGAAAAGCAAGCCCATATCATAATTTTCGCTACCCCATGCTTCACTGTTTTCACAGTGTATCGTGGATCGTTTGCTGCATTTTGTGGTCTTCTCACATACTCCCGACGACCCTTGGATCCAAAAAGAACGACTTTGCTTTCATCGCTCCACAGAATATTCCTCCATTTCTCTCGAGGCCAATCCCGATGCGCTTTGGCAAACTCCATTCTCTTTGCCACATGCCTTTTTGTCTGGCTGGTAATTTGGCATCCAAAAGACGTCTTCGTACGGTTACAGCACTTACAGACAGTTCAAGCTTATCTTTAATTTCTCTGGAGCTTATGGAAGGGTTCTGTTTAGCTAACTGAATAATTTTTCTGTCAATTCTAACAATCGTCATCCTTTTTGGGCCGCGTGTTTCCGGTTTGTTCTACAATTTTATAGCGTTACTTATCTTTTTTGCTGAACATCCTAGGATTTCCTTAATATCCTGGTAAGTTTTACCCTCCAAACGTAGTTTTCTTCGTTGCAATGTTTTGACCGACCTATTGTTTATTTTTGAGCTAGTATTTTATAATTTTTTCTATAATATTATCTTGAGAATACTAAAAACTACAAATAGTAAATTTTTTACTTACCGAAAAATAAAAAAGAAAAGAGAATGTTTAACACTTTTTAACTTTAAATGCAAGACACTGCTATTTTTATGAACACGCTATATTCAGAGAGCTTGAACAAATGCGTCTACAATGGAAAAAGTAAGGTTCAATTACAAACTTAAAGCCTCAAATATAAAAATGAAAGACCGTTAGATGCAAATAACAGGTTAATTTTTTTTGTGTAGGAATCTGCGTCTTTAAAATTATTGTCTAATTAATAAAGTGAGACCAGCACTGCTATTTTTATGAGCACTACTGTATAATTCGTCTGCGTAACTCTGAGAGATGAATTTGGCGTCGATATATAGACTCATTTAAAACTAACCCACAAATCTTAATCGTAAGATTCAAAATGAATTTTTATTGTTTCGTTATCAAAAGTGGAACAGTTTGTTATCCAGCTTCGGCAAAGGCTCCAAGCCATTTGAGAATTTAAAAAAATAGTTAAGAAAAAATCGCTCTACTAATCCAGCCCTTAAGGTGTGTCCAGACCAAAGAAACATTTTTGAAACATTTCAGAAACATTTAAAAAACATTTCAGAAACAGAGAAACATTTCTTAAATGTTTCTGAAATGTTTTCTTTGGTCTGGATGTTCGTGAAACATTTTTGAATAGTTTCTCTGTTTTCTATTCCGAATGGGAAACTTTATTTGTTTCCCAAGCATTTACATAAGGTAGAAAGTGTGTGAGTGGGTATAAATATAAAATGTCGCGAAAAGTGTGGAGCAACGAGAATGTTATCCAATTGATACAAAATTATGAACTAAAAAAAGTCTTGTGGGATCCACTTTTGACGAAAATTTTAAAAAATCAAAAAAGCCAATGATATATCTGAAATTTGCGAATATATGAATTGTGATAAAGATGAAGTAGAAAAAAAATTCATGCGCTTAAAGTGCAACACAGGCGAGAAAAAAATTTACAGACAACCCAATCTGGAAACAATGGGAAATGTTTCTGCAATGTTTCTGAAATGTTTTTCAAACAAATGGGAAACATTTCAGAAACGTTTTTTAAACGTTGTTTCCTGAAATGTTTCTTTGGTGTGGACACACCTATAGAGTTCCAAATAATATTTTCATAGCTCAGGATGAAAACGCAAATGCTTTTGCGGAAAAAATTAGCAAAAATTATTTAGTTTCGGCTTACTTGAGTGACCTGCAAAGTCTTAATCTTGTATATAATAAGCTTAGGGATTTAAGAGAACCTATACTTTCCTAACCAATTACTCTCATTCGGAAAGTCTTGTTAAATGAGCTGAAAATACAAAATTCGATTAGTGATAGTATCAATAACTGATTTATAAAAAACCTTGCATTGCAACATTGCATTACCGTTTGATGTTTATTTTTAATGCATTGTTAAGTTAATGTTAAGAAAATGTGGTCCCAATTTCCAAAGCTTTAAAAGAAAAAGAAAATCTAATTATATGCCTATAAGTCTATTAGGGTAAGCTGGGGCATTTGACACCGGGGCACATTTGACTTTGCGTTTTTCGGTATGATCGTGCCCTTAAAAAAGAAAAGTTTGGATGAAGGAAGAAGCTTAGTTTGACTTAAAGAAACACGGAGTACCACGTGTTTTCGTGTTTTCTGTAGCTATGATCTAATTTTTGATCACCGATAAGTAAGCGATTTGTGAACCTAATAAAATAATTTTTCGTATCGCGAATTGATATTATGATAGTACTAGGTACTACTATGCTTTAAGTTCAATAAATTGAAGCTAGTTTTGTGAAAATATAATATTAGTTATTAAAAAATAAAAAATAAATTAAATAGTTCCTTCGGGGCTTCTTTGAATTTTGCAAAAAATATTTGTTTGACGTTGATTTTGGGAAATTATACATTAAATAAATTATCTAAAAAAATTTCGATATCGATAAATTTGAATTTAGATTTATATGGACTGATTTTTTATGTTTATAAATGAAATAATTTATGTTTTTTATTCTTGTTGTTTTTTTTTTAGAAAGTGAATTTATTGATTTATTTTTATCGTTATATTGTTTAATAAATTATTTGAAAACAAAAATTTACTTTTTTACTATTCAAACAACAGACGTGCTGGATCCGTTGATACTTTTAGAAATATAATGCACACTATGTGGCGTTTAATCAACAATTGTCAAATGTACCCCTTTTAAAGTCAAAGGTGCCCCACTCACGGGGCACTTTTGACAAAATGACTTTTTTTAGAAAATATTTTTCTTTAAAATGTGGAAATGTTTTGAAACAAAATAAAATGCACGACTGGATCGCACGAACTTGCTCTTATGTAAAAGTACTTTGGAATTTAAGATACATTTTATAAATATAAAACATGAATTTAAAATTAAATTGCCGTCTGATTTCTAGAAAAGTACGAATTTATGCAAACAAACTTTAAAAAATCGTTTTATTATTAAATAAATAAATTTTTTATATAAGAAATTTCTTTAAAATTTTTCACGAAAAAAATGTGGGATGCGAATTTTAAGTATTTAATAATATTGATTTTAGGAAATAATTTCAAAAAATAATCGTTCATAGGTTTTGAAGATATTGATTTTTCAAAAAAAATTTTTTTTCAAAAAAATCCAACAAATAATTTTTCGAATATTTTTATATACAATATTATTTTAAACTTAGGGGGACTCCTGCTGAAAATTTTTGGTTAAAATCCTTAGAGCCGTTAATGAGAAAGTCGAAAATCAAAAAAACGGTTCTATGACAGGTACCGTTAATAACATTTTGCCCCAAATTTTTTTTTTTACCAAAACGTAGTCCATGTCCATAATATCACACCTAATTTTTTTTATCAAAATCGTGAGAGCCGTTTTCGAGATAAATAAGATTTTGCATTACGGGTGTATGGGGGGTACCGTTAGTTTTAGAGCTAAAAAAAAAATTTCAATTTCCCCTCTAGGGAATCACCGAAGAACCATAACTACCGAGTTTGAAGAAAATAGGTCCAGTGGCTTAGGCTCAAGATCGAGGTACAGACATACAGACAGACAGACAGACAGACGGAATTGCCGGACCCACTTTATTCGTCTTCGCTATCATCGTAATGTCAACTTTGATCAAAATCTCGAGTTCGATTTTTTTTCCAAATGCAGAACTTGCCCTATAGTACCTATATCGCAAGTAAAAATATATATGTTAGCATAATCTTGAATAATCAATATATCAAATACAAAACAAAATAATGGAATACATTAACAGTTTTCGGAAATACAGACTTTTAAAAACTAAGTGTCAAACGTACCCCCTTCTCCCCTAAGCACTGTAAGTAAAATTTTCAAAAAGATATAAAAAAATCAGCTTTTGCTACACAAAGCTGAAATATATTTCCTCAAGGCTCCGTACTTAGCCTTATCCTCTTCAATATTTTTACTATGGAAATAAAACAGAGAACAAATTTCTATAATATCCGTGTAATTGGCCTTATTCGGGGGATGATTTCTTGTCATTAAGTCAGTCTGTGTGGACTAGTTTACTTGTTGAGCAAGATGACGATGACGAATAGACACATTTCGAACATCATCAACATTATGCTGCACGCATGATCAATCGCTTATTCTGTGCGCACTGTACGACCGACGTCTTACTGGATGTATCTATAGTTTATCGAATTAAAATTGTTTGATGATACTCTTGTGAGGAATTCACAAATCATCCAAGAGTATCTCTTATCATAAGAAGAAGAATGTATGTAGGTCCCCTCCATTTCTCCAAACACACACACAGAAATGGTTGAGGTTTAGGCTTTCTATGAGCCGTCATAGTCTTTAATTTAATTTTTTGTATACACGCATGTAATGCCCGATGAGTTCCCTGAATTGAACCATTTTTTTCAAAATTAATTTAAAAAATTTGCAAACGTGGTGCCGGCATGAGTCTATATGACCAATTGCGAAACAAAACTTACTTCAAAACAACCAAGAACATTCAAAACTGCTGTTACTTTTTTTTTTTTATAATTAGCGCGCACTCAAGGGGTTATTACTACCCTTAAAATGATTAACACAGCACGAGCGTTAGGAAAACAAGGAAGGGTTTAAAAGGAGATACCGATGCACATTAGTTTTAAATTTTTGAAGATTTACAATGGGAAGGAAAAATAGAGCTGGGTAGAGCATTCCACATGCGTGTAGTCCGGCTAAAGAAAGAATCTCTGTATTTCACAGTACGTTTGAAATTGGTCTCAAGGGTAAACTGATGAGCATTCCTAAAAGCGCGAGTATTACGGTTAAATTGTTTAAGGGGAGGAATGCAACTGGCTATTTCGCTAGAACACTGCTTATAGAAGTAATGGTAAAATAATGAAAGACAAGAAACATTGCGACGGTGCTCGAGAGATTCAAATGTTGCTGTTATACTTCTATCACCTATCATTTTTAAAGCTTATTGAAAGTTCTGCGCCTCTAAAAAAAAACATTCATTATAAAAAGTGCTGAGTATTTCACACCTGTACAAATTAGAAAAGTGTATTTAAAATTTTCAGGACACCATGACTGGCTAGATCCGTCATATTTGAAAATAGAGAAATTTTGAGAAAATTAAAAAATTGAGATCTATACCTCTGTGAGTGCGATATTTTTTTTATAATTCATCAAAATATTCGGAGAATTGCGTGAAAATTTCGATTTGTTGGTTGAAAAGTATTGAAGCCTGTTTATTCGAAATTAATTTGTAAGCCTACCGTAAATCCGGATGGCTTTAGCGGTTTTTCATTTTAAAATGTGAATAACTTTTTCAATATATTTTTTGTTCTTAAGAAGTTTTCAAACTATTTACCTACTTGAATCACTTGACTGTGATAAGTCTTCAACAGTACAATTAAGAAGTTGTATTTAAAAAAAAAATAATTTTGCCTAACGTTACCTTTCAATTTCATTCTACTTTAGGCGTTTGAACTCTTATCTCATTTTCTCATATACCAAAAACAGTTGATCAATCTCCCCCCTCCCAAAAGAAAACTGTGATTTTTTTCTATATTTTACAAATATTGTTATGTTGGTCATTTTGTTTCTATTGTCTTATTTTGGAAAAATCAGTCTCTCTCCTTGGTTAGAACAGGAAGTTGCTTTTACAAATCTTTTTTCTGAGCTTTCTACTGGAAACATCAGGGGTTCAGAGGCTTTTCATTTAGTCCAACACTAAGATGCTATGAAGTGTTATTATGTTGCTGTAAGTTGGATCATCTTCAAGTGTTCTTGAAGATGTTTTATCAAGTATTTTGCTACTACTGTTAAGAATATAATATTTAACGCTCACACTGTGGTTAACATTTTAAGGGTAGGAGATATCGAATTTCCAAAACAAATTTTTTTGAGTTTTTTTTTTTTTAATCCAAATAAGTTTTTTTTTTAAATTTTAATATGTAAAATTGCTTAAGGTTTTTATAATAGTTTCTGCATTAAAAATTCATGAGAAATTCAAAAATCGTTCTACAGTATTTGCTGTCAGTTCTGTTTTACTTCAAATTTGTTTGTATTGAATTACATCGTAAGAATTAAGCCAAAGAAAAAACATTTGATCAAAATTCTAGGTGCCATTTTCAATTTTTAACATATGTGTATAATAAATAGTTACCGTTATTTTAAGATGAATACAAATTTTTCTTTCATTTTGTAGATATGGTTAAGAAACTGTTAATTTTCAGGTTTAAAAAATCCAGCATGTGGTTTTCAATATACATATTAAGTTCTCAAAACAAAAAAATTGATTTTTTTTCAAAATTTTAACACAATATTCAAACATTTGAGTAATTGAAGCATAAGTAAATTAATCAAAATCAGTTGCACAAATATTGAGCAAATCCAGAACAAACAAAGTGGTTCTATGAAAGGTGTCATTAATATTTATTTTTTAGAACAAATGTTCATCCAAGCTAGCTGGTTTTTACTTACTGAAGTTTTTAAAAAATCTGTGGGACAATTTTTGAAAAAATAAATATTTTCTAAAATTTCTAAACATATGTTTATACATTTATAAGGTTTCAAGAAAATAGGCCATTTAGGCTGCAGTCTCACAAGACTTACTTTTTACTTGCCATACACATATGTATGTACTATAGGACAAGTTCTGCATTCGTAGAAAAATGGAACTCTGGATTTTTACTAAAGTTGACATTACGATGATAGGAAAGCATAAGATTTCAAGTAAGTAAGTAAGTAAGTAAACGCGCACTTTTAGTTTTTCTACATAGTGCCGTTAATAAAATGTACATGTAAATTTAATCAGCAATTCAATCTGCGGTTTAAGGTTCCCTTTAAACAATAATAATAGTTTTTAAAAGTTTGTACTAAATGGTTAGTGTGATGTGGCGTATATGTGGAACATTTTTCAATATTTTTTGAATGGAGAGTTCGTTGAATTGATTGAAATTTCAAAATGATAGAAGTCAACATATTAAAACGGCTAAATTTCATGAATGTTAATCCAATAAACCGAGGACTTATTATGTAGTTGGAAAAAAGAAGACCAAATTTCTCAAAATATATAAAAACTTTAAAATTATTGGGTTCGACCTGTATTAACCTCATCATCATCGTCATCGGCTCGACAACCGGGTTCCGGTCCTGGCCTCTGTCAACAAGTCTCTCCACCTATCCCGGTCTCTAGCCAACGCCATCCAGTTGCGCACCCCAGGGCTTCGGGCGTCCTGGTCTACGCCATCTCTCCAGCGGCAGCATGGTCTACCACGCTGTCGTCTACCATAGAATGTACCACAAAGAACTTTCCGAGCAGGTTCCTCTTCGCTCATGCGAGCTTGGTGCCCTGCCCACCGGAGTCTACCGAGCTTAATTTTTGTCACGATATCTGCTTCAAGGTAGATTGCGTACAGTTCGTGATTGTACCGTGTCCGGAATCGTCCTTCCTCACATACGGGGCCAACAATTCTCCTTAAGACTTTTCTCTCGAACGCAGCTAAGAGGTCGGAGTGCCTTTTGCTAAGCACCCAAGTCTCGGATCCATATGTGAGTATACTGGCAGGACCATGGTCCTGTATGGTGAGATTTCTGGATTTGAAGAGCTTTGACAGACTATAGTAGGCTCTGTTGGATTTGAGAAGCCGCCCGCGTATTTCTTCTTCTATATTGTTATCGGCTGCTACTATTGACCCAAGGTATTTAAAGGATTGCACCACTTCAAATTCGTGCTCCGCTACCTCGATTGTTTGACCAACTGTTCCTCTCGCATTCGACGCCACCATGTACTTTGTTTTACCTTCACTAATGTGCAGCCCCAGATTTTGTGCCGCCTGCTCGATCTGGATGAAGAAATCGTGTACAGCTTGTTCGGTTCTTCCGATGATGTCGATGTCGTCTGCGTAAGCCAGTAACTGGCTGGACCTGTTGACGATGGTCCCTCTTGTTGGCGTGCCAGAGTCACGGATTGCTTTCTCCAACGCCAGGTTGAAGAGGAGGCACGCCAAACCGTCCCCTTGTCGGAGTCCATTAAAGATGTTGATTGGTCTGGATAGCAATCAGGATATTTTTACTTGGCTTGTTACGTTGGTCATGGTCAACCTACATAGTCGTGCAATTTATTTGGGATGCCGAATTCTCTCTTTGTAAAGCTTTGTAAAGTTCTACCCTGGCTATGCTATCATAGGCGGCCTTAAAGTCTATAAACAGATGGTATGTTGGGATGTTAAATTCTAGACATTTTTCCATCGCCTGCCTAAGGGTAAAGATCTGATCAGTTGTTGATGTGCCTGGAATGAAACCACACTGATATTGTCCGATGACGGTTTTAGCGTATGGGGTTATCCGGTTTTGTAGGATAGAGGAGAGTATCTTATAGGCGGTACTCAACAACGTGATACCTCTAATTGCTGCACGTTGTGACATCTCCCTTCTTATGTATGGGGCATATAATGCCTTTTCGCCAGTCTTCTGGCATTTCTTCCTGCTCCCATACGTGCACTATAATATCATGAATTGCTTGACGTAAGGCTGGCCCGCCGTGATGGAATAATTCGGCTGGTATGCCATCGGCTCCCGGGGCTTTGTACTGTTTAAGCCGGCCTATAGCCTTCTCAACCTCTTCTATGCTTGGTGGCGGCAACATAGGGTATTCTTCTTGAAGTAGTGGAGCCTCCACTTCTGCAGTGAGCTGACCATTTAGCAATTCATTGAAGTACACTTCCCATCGCTCCAGTATGCTTTCAGGATCGGTGATCAGATTTCCCTCTCCGTCCTTGCAGTATGTGCAGCTTGGTGTGTACTGCGTCATGTTTCGGACGAATTGGTAGAACTTTCGCGCCTGGTGCGGACCTCGGTCTCGGCTGTTTTCTATTTCACAGGTTAGGTTCTTCTTCCAGGCTGATTTTTTTTGTCTGTGAAGCCGTTTTTCTGTTCTTCTGAGCTCTTTATATTCCTCTTCGCATGCCCGCGTTCTATGAGATTGTTGCATTGCTCGGTACGCAACATTCTTACGTTCAGTCGCTAGCTTGCATTCATCATCAAACCAACCGTTCCGATTTTTACGACTGCTGCCTAAGGTGGAGTTGGCAGTACTAATGACAGTATTTTTAAGACGTGTCTACTTCTCATTTACGCCCAGCATACTGGCTCCAGGACTAACTCTCCCTAAATCAGGTGTTTCTAGGGCGAGTCCTAACGCATTATCAAAGGTGTTACTGGTGTTTTCATTGCGCAGGGCAGCCGTGTTGATTCGAACCTGATCGGCGGATGCAATGCGTCTTTGCAAGGCAATCCGCCCTCGGAAAACCATACCAACAAGATAGTGATCCGAGTCGATATTGGCACCTCGATACGTTCGTACCGTCGCGTCATCAAGTTCGAGTAGGGGTGACGGTCTATCAACACGTGGTCTATTTGGTTACGAGTGACTCCATCAGGTGATACCCAGGTGGCTTTGTAGATATCTTTACGCGGGAACCTGGTACTCGCAACGACCATGTTTTTCGATGCTGCCAATTCTAAGACTCGAAGTCCATTGTCATTAGTCTTCTTATGCAAAACCTCACTTTTCTATAATGCAAATTGGAATTTAAAACCAATTTATATTGAAGACTACACTTATCTCAAGATTGAACAATGTAAGACCGAGCATGTTGACACACCATGAGATCACTCTGCCGTAACAAACAATTTAGTAAAAAAATTATGTATTTCTTGACAATTTACAAGTTCAAAACTCGTTTCTCAGTCAAATTCTCATTTTTAAATGAGACAAGTTTGACCAAATTTCCAGGAAACAAGGTTGGAAACTGTGTGAAAGTAAACTAACCACACCTTAATTGAACAGAATTAAACACCTTTTGAACGAAATTTCACAATTTGATGTAAATACTCGTGCATACAAATGTATGAGAACCACAAAAGAAAGAAAAACCAAAAACAAGCAGTCAACTGTCAAAGTAACTTCGATAATGTATCGATCTGTCAAAACTGTCAAATAAATAAGTTACCAACAAGATGACACCTTCGCTTATATGAAAGCAAAAGTGAATGAAAACTGCAATCAGCTGTTAGGAGCGCATCATATAATTCTGTGTGTTCTAATTAGGCGTTTTTCTTTTTTAGTTCAGTATAGAGCTCTGAACAGAGTCCGAGCATGTCGAGCATGTTCCGAACATCCTCTGAACCAAGCGTGCTCTGAGCGCTCTGAGTATTTTTTGAAACACACCTGAACACTTAGCTGTCGACATTTTTTTTTTTAATTTCCATCTGTCAAATGCCTGTGTTAAGCATTGTACTCTGTCTGCTCAGTTATTTTATTCTGAGCTTATAGAGCGCACTCTGAAAACGCTCAGAACATGCTTAGAACGAAAAAAGAAACACATTTACGAAGCTCTGAACGCTCTGAACTAAAAAAGAAACACAATTTATTTTTTGACAACTCAGGCTCTGTTCTGAACTAAAAAAGAAAAACGCCTATTGTTTCATGCGATGACAACAGGTTACCCTCCATCAATTATTATCCACTATTAAACTGGCAACAATCTTCATTTCTGTCAATTCTCTCAAACCATTAAAAAACAAATTAAATAATGGCACAGTTACATCTTAATGATTTGCAGTAATTGCAATAATCGTGACAGGATTTTAAGGTTTCCAAACGCACACTCAACTAAATTAGATCACTTCAACTAAACTCTGAGGGCAAAATATCAAAGTTAAGACGAGCAGTCTGAGGCGCCCAGCACCATTTCTTGATGACAATAGCAATTCAAACCCAAAGTGTAAACAACTCTGCCATCTGTCAGAGTAATTAAGCCGAGAATATCTTTTGGAAGCAACAAAGAAAAAAAAATGCCAGAAGTCATTATTAAGTAGGTGAACATTTTTTGAGTCACGGATGCTCGAACCAGTGTGGGTCGCATTCCTTTGTGGGTCAGAGAATGCAGAACCCGCACAGAAGATACATCGTCACCTCAATTCACAATGCAGTTAGAGTAGTTCTAACTGGATAAAGTAGGTCGATGTTATATGTATGCCAAGACATCTTAGCCACAATATAATTGGGCTAATTTTTTGTTGTTAAAATTAGACTGATAAATTACCAAGATACTCGTATAAAGTGTTATTCTAATACAATTACCTTGATATTATTAATTAAGCTTTTGACCACAAATTACCTCTGCAAGTCTGGTTTTGAAATAACGACGTAATCCAGTTTTCACCTGTGTCACTCTATCTACAATTTTATTTGGGAATATTAAATATACCAACATTATTGACGAATCAAGTTTTGAACTCCATAATTTTGTTAATTAATTTTTATAATGCTGAGAGCTCGTTTTCTTTAATTGATTTGCTCTGTTTGTTTTGGTTATAACTTGAAAGCTAATTTAAGAACGAGAATCTTTTGCAATTGTTTACTTAGATTTTGTAAACTGTTTTGATTGGTTTTATGGCTTTGTTGTTTAGTCTCTCATAATTTAATTGCAATTAAATCAGAACAAATGTGGTCTTTTATACAAAATTAAAAAAACAGAGTCTGTCCTATAACAACACTGATTTTCAAAAAAAAAAAAAATTGTTTTTCTTATAGGGCTATTTGAAGTTATCAATGCTGGTTTAAAAACAATTTCAAGTATTTATTGAATAAAATTACATATTTACATTTAAAAAACAAGATAATCAGCTTTCGAAATATCATTTTTGTTACATTGTTCCAAATTAAAACAGCTGCACCTTTTCTCACCCAATCTTAAATTACTTGCAAAAAATGCCAATGTGGAAGCTGAAGTCAGAAATAAGTAATCATCAAATGGTTTTCCAGGCACATCATGCAGATTATAGCCGCGTTTTACTGGTAATCTTTATCTAGCGCAGTAATACAAGCACCAAAAAAACGCTTTATTCACTCTTTAACTCACTCTTCCTTGTTCCTTCCTACTTGTGGAATTAAGAATTAACTTACACGGATGTGTTCAAAAGATCTGTATCTCGTTTTTAAGCTGGAGTTGAAATATTCATGAAAATGCAGATCGAGCTGATTTAGAGTTTTTCTCACTGTTAAATTTGATTTAAAACTTAAAAAAGTGCGAAAATATATCGCATATAGTATATACTGAGTATTGGAGAAAAAAAAACATGGTACTCAATAAAATGACATTGGCGCAAAATTTTAAACAGCCTCTTATTAAGGTAGTAGTATTATACTTCTTATATATTTCCTAACTTTAAAGTAGTTTTCTAATTTTAAACATTTTTTTAACTAATATTGTCTTAAGGCTGGGAGCGCACATTCAATTTTTAGTTGCACAACACTGTTTGGATACTTATAGAAAGCAGATGAACTATTTGGTTGAATGTCCGCGCAGGTGCATATAATTATATGTTACACAAAATAGCGAACTCATTTTAGGCAATCGTTTAGTTTGTGTCAAAACACAGTTTAGTTTCTTGAACCAAACAGTTGCAAAACCGCCTAGCCTAAGGCAATTTCTTTTAATAAATTGATTCTGAGCAACCTTAAAACAATAGTAGTTCGTGCAAAAAACTAAGTAAACAGACCTATTTTGACGTTTTTACATATTAAAGAGTCATGTGAAGTTATAACGATACTAAAAAAATAAAATAGGTGTTCTTAGAGTTTAGCTTTAATTTTTTCAGTTGTTATATAAATTCTGCATAATGCCGCAGTTATACGACATTTTTGAACAAATGCCAGTGAACTGATAAAACATATCGATCGAATTCAATATTTTATGACAAAATTAGTGGCAGTAGTGTAAAGCCGGAATCGGAATTATGGTATGAATTAAAGTTTTGCATTTGAAAAAATATTTGTTCTATAAATTTCGGAGCGATCACACTTTGGATTAGTAAAGGCAATAAAATAAATACCAACGAACACACCCTCAAGTATGCCACATATATTTTTTCGAACACCACCTAAACACCTCCTACATTTCAACATCCGAAACTCCATCTTCACTAAATTATCCATTTCAATTACTAGCTTATTTGTATTCACTAATCGTTTGTTGTTGTTTTCCATGTTAAATTTTGCGATGTAGTATATTCACTAACCAATAAAACACGGCTTATACCATCGTCTTCTGAAAATGGAAAATGAAAGCATAAAAATTGACGATTCCGACACGACTTGAGAAATGTCAAATTTCAGTTTCGTAAATAATTTGACAATTGTGTGTGACAATTGTCCATCTTGGCATACATTTTCCGAGAATAGTTATACCAGGACGTCCCGGATTTCAGATATAAATTCATCTGTCTCGCCGGGCAGCTTTTTTCCCGGGTTGGGACTCAAAAATCAAAATGTACCTAAATATCTTGCATTGTTAAGGAACAATCACTGCATTGCGATTTAACCATAAGAAATTGCTTTTAGAATTTCAATCAAACAAACCTAACTTAACGAAGATTGTATGTTTGCAAACTGACATCTGTCATTAAAATTGACAAAAGAAAAATATTTGCAACTGACAAATAACAAAACACGCATATTATGATTTTTTATTTTGTCCCGGGCAATATGTTGAATTCCCGGGATTTTTCATTGTTTTAGTCGTTTGTCCCGACTATGTGCAAGAAAAATCTGGTAACCCTATAGTCAGCACTTAATTGTCAATAGGTGCGTTTTATTATCCACAAATCTATCTGGATCCGGATCTGGATTAAGTTTTAACATGTATTACAAAAACAATTTGGGATCCTGTTTTCTATCGGGATCTATTTCAAAGATCCAAAAATTAGTTATTACAGTGGCGAGTAGATGGCTTTTTATGGTAAGGTAGTGTAAACTACAGTGTAAAGAAAAGAGACAAGATATAATTTAAAATTTACAAATCCAAGGATAAAAAGAGACGGGCTTATAACACTACTGACACTAAGATCCGTATCGTTTTATTTTCAAGGGAAGATCCAGATCCGGATCCAGATAGATTTGTGAATAATAAAACGCACCTAATATTGATTAGTGATTTAAGATTAAATTTAAGTGTTGATAGCGAAGTGACAAGCACTTATTAAAAAGCTTAATAGTGTTGGGCAAGTTCAGAAAGATGATATTCGTATTTCAGTACTTTTAGAAACATGAAAAGGATTCCCCAGCAACATTTTTAAGTTTTGCTCTCAAATACTCAGGATAAAATTTTTTAAATCTCATTTTTCTCAACTGGCAATTTCGTGGTGTCAAATCAGGAGCTTGTGACGTAATTTTCTCCGAGTATTTACAATTGAAAAATTATAAAAATATAATATTTTAATTATTACAATGCATTATTGCTCACTGTAGAATGCCAAATTACAGATTTCATTTACACAAAAATGACAACCAAATAAAATCGACGTGAAACATACAACGCACCCTGTATATATGTATATTTATCATTATCAACAATACAATGGTCGCAAGAATTGTAACTTTAATTTTATATTATGTAGGGCATGCGAAATTTGTCAAAATCTTGTGATGAAAAAATTAATAAAACAAATTTGTCGGAATATGAAAATGGAAAATTTGTAATACATATAATCTGGCAATGACAATTTTGATACATTTGAATGACATTTATGTCATCTGTCATTGGCTGTTTTCGAAAACGTCAAACCAACGTCAATTTGAACGTCAAATGATCGTCATTTTTGACGCAAATATTGCTTTCGTCAAATATGCAATTGTCCTGCTTGTACAAAATCTATTTGATCAACGTCAGTGAATTTTCTTGCAAATGCAATTGACGTATTTACGAACACGGTCAACAAAATTAAAAATGGGTGCTAAAAATTTTTCAAAAATTGTGGTTGAAAATTGTTCGAAAAATTTAAATACGTGCTACTACTCGTATAGCAAAAAAAAATATTTTTAAACAAAAAAAGAAGGCGATTTGGTTTAAAATCCGAAGTTCGAGCTGTAAAATTCCAAAGGTGCGTAATAACATCAAAACAATCAGAATTCTTCGGTCATTTCAGACTGTCATTTCATAAAAAGTAACATTCTTAGACCCAATTCCAGGGATTGAAGGAAGAACTAAGCCCTTTATGGAAAAAGGCAAAAACAGGGCGCCCAGGTACAGATTTAGAACAAGACATACATGTACATTGCTCTTTGAGCTTTAAGCAACAAAAATTCATACCGAGAAATCGGTGATCGTTTCAACAAATCTATCAACTGCGTATTTCATACTTTAATTAAAAGTTGTAAGACAGTTGTGCCTCTACTTTCAAAATTTGTCAGATGGCCAACTACAAATGAAGAGGTTGATAATGTAGTGCACCGATTTAACTACTTTCACCCACACCCACAAATGATGTTATCAAACATATGACTTAAGCAAACTGCGTTATCGAAAATATGTAAAGCTAAGTGTACACGACAATTATCTACCAATGAGCTGACAAATAAGTTGTGTGTGTACACGGTTGGTACAAAATCCACCAATCTCTTACAATTAATTGTCAGAAGTTGGCTGACAATTCATTTTCAGATAGCCGGCCTAATACCTACCAATTAACTGTAAGAGATTGGTAGATTTTTTACCAACCGTGTACACACACAATTAATTGTCAGTTTTTGTTGGTTATGGAAACTGTGACAATGGAACCTTGGCTGCAATTTGTCTGACAATAAAAAAATTGTATGATGCTAAAAAACGAACATCTTACAATTTCTTCATTGTCAGAAACGTCAGACAACGATAAAAATTGGCAGGCCTGACAATAAATTGTGTGTGTAAACGATTATCAAATACCTTAAAATTTACCGTCTTACAATTAATTGTCAGATACATTTTCTGACAATTAATTGGAAGATTACACGATTTTTTTTTTTTTTATAATCAACTCACGCTCAAGGGAATATGATTACCCTTTAAATGTTTTAACACAGCGCGGGCGTGAAGTTACGGAAGAGAAAGAAGCATAGGAAAGATGTGTGGCACGATGTGCTGAGACTGAAGGTGGTTGTCTCAGACTTTTTATCTCCAGAGATGGCGGCTGAACTAAAGCGGAGAATTGCCGTGTCTTATTTCTATGTCCCTTATAATTCGCATTATTTTATTCGTTTTTCATCCTTGTTGGGAATACTAGTTTAACTCAATCACATGTTGTTAGTGTTATGCCTAAACAACATGTAATGAGTAAACCAGCAACCCATTGATGACAATTTTAAGAAGGTTTTAATGGAATTAAAGACGACATAGACGACGGCAGGGATCGAACCTGTGATACTGAGGTTGACAGGCGAGCACACAACCATCGCGCCACGGCCACCCACGATTTTCAGCTAGCGTACACATGATTGTCAGATTTCTTACAATTAATTGTCAGACAATGATCTAACAATTAATTGTCAGACAAATTTTCTGACAATTAATTGTAAGACTACACGGTTGTAAGACATTGTAAGCATGTTTTTCACTGACAGATCTGACAATATTGTAAGATCTACCAATCGTGTACACTTAGCTTAATGCTTTTACATGAAAATTTCGTTGTGGGTTTTCGAACAGACTTTTGCAGTTTGCGTTTAAGAATATTCTGCAAATGCATTTTTGATGCAGATGAATTTTTCGAAAACGGCCATTATCTTATAAATTTAACATTTGTCAGCTAAGTGCGACGAATTTGTATGTTGGATTTTCATCTGGCAATTTTATGAAATAAAACCCAAGTTGATGAGGTCTTAAATGGTTTTGACAAAATTGAGCATGCCATGCTTCTTGTTCAATATAATTGATTGGACGAACAGTGTCTTTTGGTCCAAGGCTGTAGAGTATTAAGACATTGAAGGTGCACAGATATGTCATAATTATGTAGTGATATTGTTAACAATATTGAATCGAAGAATGGTATGGAGATAACATAAAAGTTGAGTATAGACATAGACAAGGTCGAATATAAAAGCAACTAAAGTAGATTCAAGGGGTTTAATATTGGGATATTAATTTTTTTCAATTAATTTGGAAATGTTTGTTGAAAAACACATGGATTTAAACTTTTTCAAAAAAAACCTACCGACTCCAAAACCTGTTTTTACTGTCTCTGGAAAATTTCCGATTCTTCGCTCTACTTGGCGTTTTAGAACAAGCATGCATACCTTTTAAGTAGATACATTTGTGTCTTAACAAAACGAGTTCAAGGAACCTCAAGGGAGCCATATTGGTCCCTGCTAGGTGTTGTAATTTGTAAATGGCTTGACTTTGTGCAGATATTATGTTTTATACTCAGATGTTTCAGAACGTGAATAAAACACTAGGCGGATTCATTGCGTTAATATTTTAACTCTTTAGTATGCTGGTGTATAAATAACGAATTGATGCTCAATGTGGGCAAGTGCAATATTTCTCCGTCTTAAAGAAAACAACTGCATTACATTTTTAATGTATCACTATACATTTTAAGCATATGTGATATGCTAAGGTTCGTGAAGTTAAGAGTGATTTCTTGGGCTCAATGCGTATTAGCTCCTAATAGAAATAATTAAATATAGCTAAAAATTTGTATCCACATTTAGGAGTTATTGCATACCTCCTAACTGTTAAGTTCCTTTTCAATGATACTAGGTTTTATTACAAGTTTTTGTGTTTAATTTACTACTACATTATGTGTTTATGAAATATCTCCCAAATTTACGAAAATTAAATAAGTTCTAACTAGAGGTTAAGGAGTTATTTCATTAATGTTAGGAGTTATTTGGTTCCTTTACGCTTGTTACACAACTTCGTTGCTCCGCTAAGCGTATATTCAGTCGACAGGCAGGCGCTTATGTCAGAAATGTTTCAAGACAAAAGTAGGCAGCCAAGATTTTAAGAATTCGCGAAGATAGTCACACAAGGTATTATTGCCAATGAAATCTATTATCTGATATGGAGCCTGAAAATTATTCGAAGCACAATTGTATATGAATAAGAAAAATATTTCCAGTATTTTATTCATTAAAAAAAATTAATATAGGGGCTGTTTAACATTTAGTTTGTGACAATGGAAATTTGAAAGTGGGATAATTTTTCATAATGAAAAATTGTTCCATTTTTTTTTTTAAATATAAATAGAAAAAAAAAGAAAAATCACAGCAATTCAACTAATTTTTGTTGTGTTTTTCATACTTATATTTTTTGGGCCCAATTAATTTCTTGGTTTGGGGCTATTTCTCATTGGGGTCATATTTTATGTAGCGCGAATTGAAAACTTTGTAAAGAATAAATACAAACGAGTATGTTTTCATCTTTAAGACTTTTTTGATTTTTCATTTTTCGGAATAGTTTTTCTAGGAATTAACTGCTAAATATGCGAATTCATTTTCAGTTCTAAGATAATCGGGTCCCGGTGAGTTACGCTCTCAACTATTCCCGAGATGTACGACTAAGATGAAATGCATTTTATTATTACATAGAAGAGAATTTTTCAATTCATTCTAAAGAGAGGTCATTATCTACTCCTTCAAAAAAAAAAAAACAACATTTTAGGTGGAATCGCTTCGACATTGAAACCTAGCCCACCAAAATGGGAGGGTACTCAAAAAATATAACTATATAGGTACTAAGCAAAGGGTAACTAAATGGTTTTCTTAACTTTGGCCTCTTTCAAATGTCACTTAATAGGTCTTACCAAATTAATATGAAGGGTAACAGCGTTCAACAAGATGTGCAAATGATTCAATTGTTCTATGAAATTGGGTCTTCTGTTCCAGTAAAACTTCACACGCTGCCCTCATTTTATGGTCGCCATAATCGTCCTTCATATTATATTATGTTGAAACACTATCTAATCTTTTTAGAATCGATGCTTTTATAAAGTATTTTTTTAAAGGGTTAACAACAGATGCCTTCATGTTTCCTAGTTTTTGAGAAAATTCAAAAATTATAAAAATTAAACGAAAACAGATTTTTCTAAGAAGAAAAGTAATTTTCATAAGTTTTTCAAAAATAAATAAAAAAAAAGACAATCGAATTTACTGCCTCTATTTACTGATAGCAAACAAATTATATTATAATAAGAAGATTATAAAATATAAAACCTCCATTAGATGAGTACTTTACTATACATGATTTTTTCAAAAATTTGATTTAAAAATTAATTGTTTTAGAAACTGCTTATTTTTAAATAAAGTAAGTAAATAATGAGTTTTCGGCAGATACGTTTTTTTAAATGTTGTTGTTTTTTTTTAATATTCTTTGTTTTTCATTTGAAACAAATTGTTTGCATCTCCCATTTAATTGGGGGAAATAGACCTCTGTCATATATAATATATTAATAACCATTTCTTTATTACCCAAACAATCATGGTTTCAAGGCTTGTTTGCCTTGTTGAATCTATTTGACCCACCCTACAGACTAGTTTAATTAATAATATAAAGTTTAAAGCTCTCTGGCAAATCGAGTTTGTCCTGCATTCTGTTATTTCAAGTGACACATTCCATTTTTGTTAAATCAGGTTTTGTCTAGCTATAGAATTATTTGACAGAAAATTAGCACTCAAACTCCAATGTCTGATGTTTAATGTGAAACATAACTTTTGTATAAGATCACGAGAAACTTCCCATATACATATCTACTTAATGTAAACACATAATTTGAATTTTTCATGATTAAATTTATTTTTGGAAGGTAGAATGACTCACCTTTCTTAATTTGATTTTTTTAAACAAACATAACATATTGACATTGTGAATGGAATAGAAGTAAATACAAAACTTTAAACCAAAAGCGGTCATCGTGAAATGAACATGGAAACGCGATGATGCATTGATGGGATGTAATGAAGATGATCTGATTCATCTGGTGAGCTTTGGAGATTTAGTGGGTTTTTGAAATATTTCTTCTGAAAAACTGTGAATCAATCTCAAAGCGTAAGCTTAACACAAAAGAGTGTATTTTAAAAATTACCAAACGGTGGAGTCGGTAATGTGATGAGTTTTTAATTGAAGTAGGTCATCTAAATTAACTTTCACTTTTGGCTTACAGCAGGAAAACACAGAAATTTAATACTCTTCAAGTTTTCCAAAATGATTCTGGTTAATTTGCTTTTCATGGAATACATTATGTTGATGTGTAGATAATATTATGGTGTGTACAATGTAATCAACATTTTTGTATGAAAACTTGGGTGCTTGGGGCATTAGTCAATTAGTATCCAATATTCTATAAAACACAATTAGGAATTTCGTCATAATTCCAACGGTTAACAATCTTTAATATTTGTACAGAAATTACAAAACTGTTATACATAATGGTTGTTAAAATATTAATTTTAAGTGTTTATATATATGTAAGATTTATTAAGGTCATTAAAAAACAGTAGATTTGGCCTGATCGCACGTAAAAGATAATCCATCGTGTAGATAATGTTTTGCAATTATTTTTATTTGTAGAATTGTTAATTGAATTTAACTTCGTATGATAATTGTTGAAGTAGATTCAAGTTAAATCTATTAAATGTGAAGCAGTTCTTGATGGCTGAGAAATAATGAATTTTTAATGAGGATAATTATTTAAATTTATTTTTCTCTTATAAAACAGAAGCATTTGAAAGTAAAGGGTTTTCCCATTGAACCTTTCATTTCTTTGAATTAGAATAAAACAAATTTTAATTAAGATATCATTGAATTTATGAAACACACTGAAGCGTCCACTGTCAAAGGCATCGATCTCAATTTGTTTGCAAATGTCAAAGGGTCATATGAAGCTAGCACGATACTAAAAAAATAAAGTAGGTATTCGATGATTTTAACTTTAATAAAAGGGTAGAGAAGGTATGATGTTATATTCGATTAAAATTTGCAAATTCGTTTTTTTAACCTAGTATCATACTTAAAGAGTATAGCATCGTCCTAATTCAATTAAAATTTTGCGCCAATGAAGTTAGCCGTTCGGTGATTTTATTCTGAGTTCATAGAGCACGCTTTGAGCTAGCTCTATTAATAAAATAATAATTATAAAAATAAACACAACCTGAGCACTCTAATGTGTCGGAGCTAAAAAAACACAGATCTTTTTTTGGCAGCTCAGTTCCTAGTTCTCTGTTAAAAAGAAAAACGCCTATTGAGAGGTCAAACCTAAGATAGAATAATTATGACCATTTGCCTGATGACAAATCCGATCTGGCCAATGCTAAACGTTCTAAAACATTCCAAGAGTTTGATAACCTAACGCAGATTGCATATCAGCTCTTTAATTGGTGTTCTTACCAGACACTATCTTATAGGCAAACAGGCAACAAGGCTTATGGCCGATTTCATAAAGAAACACTAAAAGCACTTTTATCAAAAATCCTCTTAAATTTTTTCAGGCTCTTAAAAATTTTTAGTTTCACGGTTTCACCAATCTATAAAAGGGACATTTTGGGGAAATTTTTATTAAAATTGAGTTCTCTTCACATCCCTGGGAAAAATATCTTTCTAACAAGCGAAATGCATTAGAAGAAATGAGAAAGCGTCATGGTGTTCAAACAAATGCCAAGAAATGAAAAAAAAAAAGAAATGCAAACAAAATATTTGGAAAGATTTTGATCCTGACATTCTGTGGCATAAAATCGTTAAGTAATAACAATTTATTTTTTATTGCATTGTTGGGTTTATTTTGGTTCCAAATGAAGACCTAACATATTCAACAAACTCATCCACAGATGCTTTGGAAAGTCGGAACCTCATTTTGAATTCATATAATGTATTTCTGTGAACCGGGAACTATCTTGCTCAGCGAATAACTTTGTGTTGCACTTTATTATTGGATGAAGATGATCAATATTTTTTTTCGAAATAAAGAAACAAATCATTTAAATATTTAGTACTAACCTATTAATTTTGTATCTTCAAAAATTGAACACTAAACCCTTACAAAACAATAATTTCAGATGCTATAGCTATAACCAATTGTTGTTTCTACATCTGATGACATTTCAATGACACTTTTAAAATTTAATGAGGCAAAAGGCGCGTTTTACTGGTAATCTATATCTAGCGCAGTAATACAAGTACCAAAAAAACGCTTTATTCACTCTTTAACTCACTCTTCCTTGTTCCTTCCTACTTCTGGAATTAAGAATTAACTTACACGGATGTGTTTGAAAGATCTGTATTTCATTTTTAAGCTGGAGTTGAAATATTCATGAAAATGCAGGTTGAGTTGAAATATTCATGAAAATGCAGATCGAGCTGATTTAGAGTTTTTCTCACTGTTAAATTTGATTTAAAACTTACAAAAGTGCGAAAATATATCGCATATATATACTGAGTATTGGAGAAAAAAAAAACAAAGTATCTACTCAATAAAATAACATTGGCGCAAAATTTTAAACAGCCTCTTATTAAGGTAGTAGTATTATACTTCTTATATATTTTCTAACTTTAAAGTAGTTTTCTAATTTTAAACATTTTTTTTAATTATTATCGTCGTAAGGCTGGGAGCGCACATTCAATTTTTAGTTGCACAACACTGTTTGGGTACTTATAAAAAACAGATGAACTATTTGGTTGAATGTCCGCGCAGGTGCATATAATTATATGTTACACAAGATAGCGAACTCATTTTAGGCAATCGTTTAGTTTGTGTCAAAACACAAACTTTTTAGTTTCTTGAACCAAACAGTTGCAAAACCGCCTAGCCTAAGGCAATTTCTTTTAATAAATTGATTCTGAGCAACCTTAAAACAATAGTAGTTCTTGCAAAAAACCTAGTAAACAGACCTATTTTGACGTTTTTAAATATTAAAGAGTCATATGAAGTTATAACGATACTAAAATAAAATGCACGACTGGATCGCACGAACTTGCTCTTATGTAAAAGTACTTTGGAATTTAAGATACATTTTATAAACATAAAACATGGATTTAATGAGATAATAATGTTCAACTGCATAAAATTGCCGTCTGGTTTCCGGAAAAGTATGAATTTATGCAAATAAACCTTAAAACATCGTTTTATTATTAAATAAATTTTTTATATAAGAAATTTCTCTAAAATTTTTCAAGATGCGTGCCGTGGCGCGATGGATGTGTGCTCGCCTGTGAACCTCATGATCACAGGTTCGATCCCTGCCGTCGTCTATGTCGTTTTTAATTCCATTAAAAACCGTCTAAAAACTGTCATCAATGGGTTGCTGGTTTACTCATTACATGTTGTTCAGGCATAACACTAACAACATGTAATTGAGTTAAACTAGTATGCCCAACAAGGATAAACACGAATAAAATAATGTGAATTATAAGCGACATAAAAATAAGACACGACATTCTCCGGTTTAGTTCAGCCGCCATCCCTGGAGATAAAATATCTGAGACAACAACCTTCAGTCTCAGTACATCGTGCCACACATCTTTCCTATCCTTCTTTCTCTTCCTTAACTTCACGCCCGCGCTGTGTTCAAACATTTAAAGGGTAATCATAATCCCTTGAGCGTGTGTAGATTATAATAAAAAAAAAAAAAAAAAAGAAAAAAATGTGGGATGCGGATTTTAAGTATTTAATAATCATGTCGATTACAGAATTCGCAGAATTTTACTCCCGGTGAGTTGACTTGATTCGCATCCGCTGTAAAACTCAATTATGAAATTCGTCGGATGAACTACATTGTCGATTTCTAAAATTACCTTATCATTTATGAACTTTCGTATCGACACTGTCAGCAACAAACATTTATTCAACTGGCCTAGGCTGTGATAATAGTATCGTTTTCGATCAACGAAACTAAGCATCGTTGAGAGTGGTTAGTACGAAGATGATGGACGGTTCAAAACCAACCGTGTGCTCTTTTTTTTTTTTTTTTAGATTTCTTGCTCTCTGGTTGCGTTGCTATTTGTGCGTTTTTTATTAAAATTTGTTAAACAAACACTTTAGCATTCAGTTTGATAAGCTTTTGACTTAAATTTTTGTACTCTCCATTGTTTATTTTCGTTTAATCAAAAATTCACTTCAGATTCGTCTCGAAATTGGTGCGAATGTAAAATGATAGAAATTGTATGGAGTGCGAATGGATTGCGAAATCTGTAATACCATATATGTAAGTTGAACAAAATGTCAGTGGTGCAGGGAATGTTACCGACATTCGTTCAACTTTCATTCGTCGGATTCAGTAATAGCAAAAGTTTGGAAATGAATTGAAATTGTCACTTTAGCTCATTCGCCGAATTCTGTAATAGGGGTGAATATTGGTTTTAGGAAATAATTTCAAAAAATAATCGTTCATAGGTTTTGAAGATATTGATTTAAAATTTTTTTTTTAAACCCAATAATAATTTTTTCGAATATTTTTATATACAATATTATTTTAAACTTAAGGGGACTCCTGCTAAAAATTTTGGGATAAAATCCTTATAGCCGTTAATGAGAAAGTCGAAAATTAAAAAAAACGGGTCTATGGCAGGTACCCCTAATAACATTTGGCCCCAAAATTTTTTTTGACCAAAATGTAGTCCATGTCCATAATATCACACTTAATTTTTTGTATCAAAATCGTTACAGCCGTTTTCGAGATAAATAAGATTTTGCATTACGGGTGTATGGGGGGTACCGTTAGTTTTGGAGCTAAAAAAAAATTTTCCATTTCTCCTCTAGGGAATCACCGAAAACCCTTAACTACCGAGATTGAAAGAAATAGGTCTAGGGGTTTAGGCTGTAGTGAGAGGTACAGACACTGAAACATGTTTTTTGTGTACTAAATTTTCCTTAAAATTTTTATAAAAAAAATTGATATGCAAATTATTAGTACTTAATAAAATACATTTTAAAACGTAATTTAAAAATTTAATCGTGTATCGGTTTTCAAGATATTGAATTTTCAAAAAAAAAATTTGTATTATTTTTTTAAAAATCCAAAAACTATTTTTTCGAAAAAATTTTTAGTTCATATTTTTTCAAATGCAAAGCAGCTCCTGCATAAAAATTTTGGTTAAAATCGTTAGAGCCGTTGGTGAGAAATTCGAAAATCAAAAAAACCGTTCTATGACAGGTACTCCTAATAACATTTCCCCCCAAATTTTTTTTTCCCCAAAATATAGTCCATGTCCATAATATCACACTTAATTTTTTTTATCAAAATCGTTAGAGCCGTTTTCGAGATAAATAAGATTTTGCATTACGGGTGTATGGGGGGTACCCTTTGTTTTGGAGCTAAAAAAAAAATTTCAATTTTTCCTCTAGGGAATCACCGAAGACCCTTAAATACCGAGTTTGAAGAAAATACGTCCGGTAGTTTAGGCTGTACTTCGAGGTACAGACATACAGACATACAGACAGACAGACGGAATTGTCGGAACCACTTTTTTCGTCTTCGCTATCATCGTAATGTCAACTTTGATCAAAATCTCGAGTTCGATTTTTTTTCCAAATGCAGAACTTGCCCTATAGTACCTATATCGCAAGTAAAAATAAAACAGGTATTCTGAGAGTTTAGCTTTAATTTTTTCAGTTGTTATATAAATTCAGCATAATGCCGCAGTTATACGACATTTTTGAACAAATGCCAGTGAACTGATAAAACATATCAATCGAATTCAATATTTCAATATTCAATATTTTATGACAAAATTAGTGGCAGTAGTGTAAAGCCGGAATTATGGTATGAATTAAAGTTTTGCATTTGAAAAAATATTTGTTCTATAAATTTCGGAGCGATCACACTTTGGATTAGTAAAGGCAAAGTATAACAAAATAAATACCAACGAACACACCCTCAAGTATGCCACATATATTTTTTCGGACACCACCTAAACACCTCCTACATTTCAACATCCGAAACTCCATCTTCACTAAATTATCCATTTCGATTACTCGTACTAGCTTATTTTTATTCACTAATCGTTTGTTGTTGTTTTCCATGTTAAATTTTGCGACCAATAAAACGCGCCTAATAATGGACATTTAGTTTATGAGGGTGTTTAAAAGCGCTTGGTAAAACGAAAACATCTCATTTTAAGGTTTAGAAGCCTGTTAAATGTTTAAAAGTCCTTCGTGAAATCGGCCATTCCCATTAGTGTTTATTGAAACGATTTTTGCAGAAGCTGTGTGGGCGAGGAAGAGGTAGAATCAATTCCTCATCTTCTTGTACATGTACATGTCCTGCTTTTTCCCATAGACGTAGTTTTCATCTTGGAGGGTTTTTAGATTCATGTGGTATCAATGGATCAACTCCGCTGTAAGTGTGTCAGCACCGACGCTGGCAGCCACTTCAATCTAACCTTTCCAGGAAAGTAGTGGTTTATTTTCATAGAAATGTTACTAAAGAAAACAGTACAACAAAAAGTGTGTGTCAAACGGCACGATCTCGGTGGACATTTCACATCACCTCGTACAAAATATCATATTGTGGCACGAGGTGTATGTCACGAAGCACCGTCCTGTTGACACCACATATCATGGGTGTCTATAACATCCAACTCCGGTCAAAAGGAAGCGCTTCCCGTGTACAGTGATGGCATAGCCAACATCGTGCTCAAGGAAGTATGGATCGATGATACTGCCAGTCAAAAACCACATTAAACATGTATAGTGACTCTCTGTGGATGCATTGCAATTTGGTGGATCTCATGTGAATTGTGATCGTCCCAAACATGGCACTTCCGCTGTTTGACGAACACATTCATATAGAAATGGGTGTCAGCGCTGAATATGATTTTTCGACCGAAATTCGGGACAATTTCCAACTGCTCAAGAGTCCAGTTAGCGAACACACGTCCTTGCATATTAACTTTGACCTCCTAGGTCAGTTGAAGTTTGTACGGTTGTAAGCGCAAGTTATGACGCAAAATTCACCGAGTGACCGAGTTGTGGTCTGTAAATGGCCGAGTTCTTGTGGGTGGCATGAAATTGACTTCATCGGATTCTCCTGCACATCGACAGCGACGATTTTTTCTGCAGATCTTATAAATAAATAAATATGGTGGTGCAAGGTGCAACAGCTCGAAAAGAAACAGGAGCTAGTGACTTACAACTCTTAACCATTCCTGTGTGAGTGCTTGTTACAAGGAATGGAGGGGACCTACAATTTTCTGCCGATTCCAAATGGCTACTAAGCAGCACTTTTCATGACAAGAGCTGCTCTTAGTGTATTTTCAATTCCTCGTAAGAGGCAGAACACCCTTAAAAAAAAACTTATTTGCTGCGGCTAAGAATCGAACCCAAGACCTTCTACATGATAGTCCAACACAATAACGCAGCTTTTACGTTTCATTAACGTGTGGATGTTGGTGGATTGTTCACTGAACCGGTTCGTTCACTCAAATTTATCCATCACGTTGCGAATAGTTCTCTCGGAAGGACGATTATGGTGACCGTAAATTGGTAAAGCACGCGAAATGTTTCTCGAACAGAATACTCAGTTTCATAAACCGGTGTTAAGCGCTATAACTTTGCATGTATATTTGGAACAACATACTGAATAAATAAAGGCCTACTTGATGGATATATTTTCAAAAATATGATTGCCATCACTTTATTATTGGAAGTATTTGCTTTGAAAAAGAAGTATATATGTACATATTTCTGGCTTAAAGCCTGGCTTATATATTGCAGTTTTATTTTTTAATTAATTATAATTTATTTTCCGGTTTAAATATATTTTTAAGAACATTTTCCTTCCCGTCTAAGCGCACGAAAAGCCCCAAAATTTTCGCATTCTATTACGCTCCTGGTTTTCAAGTCTGGGTGCTCGAAAAAAAAACTGAAGACTGCCGCGCATACACAAGTGCTCTTATTAGTAGACACCTTCACGCAGGTAAATGAGTGCATTCTAGCACAATTCAGTTCTTCTTTCTATTTATACGGTTTTATTATTTTTTTTACTTGCGATATACTCGTACATAGGTACTAAAGATCAAGTTCTGTATTTGAAAAAAAATCGAGATTTTGATCATTACGATGATAGCGAAGATGAAAAAAGTGAGTCAGTCAATTCCGATTTTTCGATTTCGATTTTAACCAATTCTTAAATTTAAAATAATAATATTGTTTATAAGAATATTCGAAAAAATATTTTTTGGGTTTTTTTTATTTTTTTCAAAAGTCAAAGTTTTTATTTTTTTAAATTATTTCCAAAAATCTATATTACTAACTACTTACAATTGGCTTCCTAAATTTTTTTCTTACAAAATGTTAAGAAAATTTCTTATATAAAAATTAATTTAATAATAAAATGATTTTTCAACTTTGTTTGCATAAATTCATAATTTTCTAGAAATAAGATAGCAAGCTTATGCACTTGAACATTCGTATCTCATTAAATACGTATTTTATATTTATTTATACATAATTTTCAAATTCAAAAGTACTTTTACATAAGAGCAAGTACGTGCGATCCAGTCGTGCAGCCGAAAAGCTCTCAGTACTCGATTTGTGTGTCAATGTTGATCTTAGTCGGAATGATCACATTCTCGAGACTTCCAAGAACGCAGCTAAATGCTTAGGAATTCTATATCGATGTAATAAATTGTTCATCTCCTACGTCCATATCACGAGTACAACTCACATCCTTGGGCAGGTGCACCCCAAACGTCTCTCCAATCATTTGATAGAATCCAGAACAGAGCGTTTAAACTGATTTCCATCTCTTGAACATCGTCGGAATGTTTCATATACTTCCTTGTTTCATCGCTTCGTTCATAAGCAATACTCAATCAAAGTAGTCCGATGCATTACTACCCTTAATCAGTTCACACTTGATACTCGTATTCGTTTCGCTAGGGGTGGCCGTGGTGCGATGGATGTGTGCTCGCCTGTGAACCTCATGATCACAGGTTCGATCCCTGCCGTCGGCTATGTCGTTTTAATTCCATTAAAAACCTTCTAAAATTGTCATCAATGGGTTGCTGGTTTACTCATTACATGTTGTTTAGGCATAACACTAACAACATGTGATTGAGTTAAACTAGTATTCCCAACAAGGATGAAAAACGAATAAAATAATGCGAATTATAAGGGACATAGAAATAAGACACGGCAATTCTCCGCTTTAGTTCAGCCGCCATCCCTGGAGATAAAATAGCTGAGACAACAACCTTCAGTCTCAGAACATCGTGCCACACATCTTTCCTATCCTTCTTTCTCTTCCTTAACTTCACGCCCGCGCTGTGTTCAAACATTTAAAGGGTAATCATAATCCCTTGAGCGCGTGTAAATTATAAAAAAGGAATGCTTATCAGTTCAAAATCGAGTCTAATTTTCGATTCAATTTTTAGTCACAACACGATTATGGAATAATTAACCCTTGCCATTTCAATTTGCTAATTTTTCAGACCAGTGTTTATTAGAGTCTCTCTAATCTAATGAATTATATAAAAATAAAATGCACGACTGGGTCGTACGAACTTGCTCCTATGTAATAGACTAGGAAATTTAAAAACGGATGTTAGATATTAAAGAAAACTGTTCATAAGGATAAAATGAATTTTTTAAATTCTTTTATTAGTAAGAGATAAAAACAGAATGCTATGCAAATATGAATTAATGCAGGAACAAAAATTATAAGTCGGTGTAGTGGTTCCTTAAAAAATAAGCTTTTATGTACAAAATTTTTAAAAGATTTTTAAGAAAAAATTTTGGTACGCCAACCTTAAGTTTTTATTATTGTATACGAATAAAAGTCTAATTTCCAAAAAAAATACTAAGCCGTCCTTGAGATATCGAATTTTTCAAAAAAAAAAAAATTACTTTTTTTCTAAAAATTGAAAAAAATATTTTTCTTAAGTTTTTAAATGCAATGTTTTTTAAAATTTTTAGGAGCTTCTTTGTAAAAAATTTCTTTAAAATCCGTTATGCCGATAATGAGTAATTCAAAATTCGAAAAAATCGTTCTATGGTAGGTACAGTCAGTAATATCTAGGTTTCAAATTTTTTTTAATTAAATTATAGATTGATCAAAAGAAAAAAAATGTTAGCAAAATTCTCAGAACCGTTTTCGAGAAAAATACGATTTTCGAAAACCATTTTTTAAAATTTGTATGGAAGGTAACGTTAGTTTTAGATAAAAAAAATTTTTTTTTTCTCAAATCTTGTAGATTATGTTAAAAAACTTTTATTTGTCAAGTTTGAAAAAAATCGAGCATGGGGTTTTCAAAATATTAAGTTTCCAAAAAAAAAATTTTATTTTTTTTTTAAATCCAAAAACTAAAAAATTGAAAATTTGAATATGTAATAATATTCAAACTTTGGAGGAGCTTTGGCATAAAAAAAATGATTTAAATCGGCTGTACCGTTTTCGAGAAAATCAAAAACAAAAAAAAATGGACCCAGGGGGCTACCAAAAATAACAATTTTTTGTAATTTTTTTTTCAACCACTAGCTAGTTTTAACCAAATGAAATTTTTTTTTTTAAATTCTGTGGGAGAGTTTTTGAGAAAAAAAAATATTTATAAAATTTCGAAAAGAAATCGTATGGCAGGTACCGTTATTTTTGGTCTTAAAAAAAAACAGAAAAAAACGTCCGGTGGGAAAAAATTAAAACCCATATCTACCAAGTTTGAAGAAAATCGGCCGAGCCGTTCAGGCTGTAGTCGAACCGACAGACAGACAGACAGACAGACAGAATTGCGAGACCCACTTTTTTGGTCTTCGCTATCATCGTAATGTCAACTTTGATCAAAATCTCGAGTTCGATTTTTTTTACGAATGCATAACTTGCCTTATAGTACCTATAAGTCGCAAGTAAAAATAGCATCTTAGAAAATTTTATAAAATATTTTCTGATCTTTTTGTATAAAATGGACCAATTTGGTTCAAAATTCCTTTTTTTCTGAACTAGTAATTATTGAACCCCGAAATCCCCGAAAAATCTAATAAAATTAACCAATGCAAGCACTCATCTCACTTTCAATTTCATTCTTAAAAATCATTTTAGTGTGAGAACTATGTATCAGCATTCATATGACCAGAACCACCTATTTATTGATCTTCCTCACTATTTCAATCAGAAAAAAAAAAACATAAAATACAGCAATCAACTTAAGTTTTAAATAAATACATCGTAATTACTGATTTAAGCTAATCTTAACAACAATCACAGTGTACTCTCTCTGAACGGGCATTTGTCATAATGAGACACATTTCAAAGAACGGAATACTCTCATAAAAAAGATAAAGAAATTTTTCATATGACTTACTCTGGTAGCGTGACGTGAAAGCTCTTTTAATATGCGCTTTTCTTATTTAGTTCAGAGCAGAGCCTGAGTTGTCAAAAAATAAATTCTGTTTATTTTTCAGTTCAGTGTCCAGAGCTTCGATATTCGTTCTGAGCATGTTCTGAGCTTGTTCAGAGTGCGCTCTATGAGTTTAGAATTAAATAACTGAGCAGAGAGAGTTAAATGCTTAACACAAGTATTCGACAGGTGAAAATTCAAAAAATAAAATGGTGACATCTAAGTGTGTTTCAAAAGCTTCTCAGATCGCTCAGAGCACGTTTGCTTTAGAGGATGTTCAAAACATGCTCGACATGCTCGGACTCTGATCAGAGCTCTATTCTCAACTACAAAAGAAAAACGCTTAATGCACCACAGTTGAGCACAACTTTAAAAGTTGCATTCAAATTCAACGATGGTATTTGTGGATATCGGTACTCCTTGGCTTAATGGTTAGTGTGTTGGAATATAATGCAGAGGGTTCGACTCTCATTAGATATAAAATTTTCCAAGGATGGAAAATTTTTACATTCCTCTTGCGAGGAATTGAAAAATTCGGCAAGAGTATCTTGTGTTATGAAAAGTCCTGCTCATCACACGTTCCTCCATTTCTACAAACACGCACACAAAAATAGTTGAGAGTTGTAAGTCAGTAGATTTAAGCTCTCTCTGAGTAGCCATGGCTTCTAATTTATCTTATTTTAATAAATTCCCAACTCAAATTCTCCAATTTCATAGGGGAGAGTTGAAAGATTATCTAATAAAAATGAAGCTCGAAAAAATGCGGAAACACAAATGTGTGAAAATTAGCAATTTTTTGAATACCTACTCTTTAACGTATTTAAACTGCAAATTGAAAATAAAAATACGAAAATAAGTATTGTACCTTGAATTAGGATGTGTAAAGATTTTTTTTATTGTATACTCGGGCACATTTCATAACTGTGGACAAATTTCTTGGTACCGTCAATGTCCGCTTATGAGAGAGTTGACTGTATGATGTCTCATGCCTTTGTCGAGAGGTATTTAGTTGTGATTCTGGGTCGATTATGATTCACTCTAATCGAAAAGTCTTGCATGAAATAAAAACCATCTCTTTATTGTGGGAATAAAAGATTCAAAAAAAAAAAAAAAAATAAGCCATCCAGTTGTGTCTCATCGCTTAAAACTGAGATTTGTTAATAAGAAAGAAAAATGTCGAAACTAGGTTTCTTTGTTTAAATATTTGAACTTCTTGTGAACAAAGGTATATTACTGTTATAAAGATAAAAGAAACATTGCTTGAAATCCTTTAACCCTAACTGTTGCTCTATTTTCAAAAGTAATTAGCCCCTCAAACTTGTCGAAGCAGACCAGTTACTTAATTATATTTTTTTTTTTCTTGCGTCTTTTTGTTACCATATCGTCGCCACCTTGGTTTTTGTTTATCTCTTTTGTCTCTCAGTTTCAGCACAATTTTATTTTTATTACAATAATTATCATGAGTTAGATAATAAGGCAAGATTTATGTCATTATTTCCCACTTGCCTTTGTCATTCGAAAAATAATTTTTTAATCCATCATAAAATTTAGGCTATTAGAAACAATGCTTTACTATCTATAATTATTATAGAAGTCTTCATGTTTTCTATGATTTCGTTCTGAGTATTCGTTGTTTCGTAGTTATACATATAAACTCGTATGTATGCATTTTATTTCATATCTTTTTTATATTACACATTTCTAAACTAAAATCATGAATAGAACTTTTGTTTTCTAAGATCTTTATAGACATTATGTATACATATTATGTTAAAGGTCAGACCTCAGACCTTGATCCATATTGAGGAGTTTGCGCTCTATGATAACACATATTTATTAATTCACAATGTCATGTTGACAAACTCCAACCAATTATTGCAAAATAATTAAAAAAAATTCTTGACATTTTTGTTTTGTAAATTGGCAATGAAGTGTCAATAGGCCGCCGACTGTCTATACTTTTCAAAGCTTCAATCAAATGACCGGCAAAGTTATACTTCGAATAAAGTATACTTTAGGGTTGAACAGAATTGCTTTAAACAAATTATCAAAACATTTGTTTGTAAAGGATTGGCCAAATAAGATCTAATAATGTTAGTCACGTACTATAACTCTTGTAATAATTATTTTTTGTTTTAAATTATATTATTGTTTTAATTTATATTAAATACATTTTATGGAAACTAAGGGGTATGAAATATGGCATTAGACAAATGTCCACTATTTTGCTCAATACACAACTGGCTGATTTAAGCACGTTTTCGAATACACCAGGTAATGTTTCTGGTTGCAGGTTTCGTATTTTGTGTCGAATATTCTGCTTCAGGTGTATAATAGTCTCTGGTTTATTAACATACACTTACATGTCTTTTAAAATGTTCACAGTAAAAAGTCGGTGCAGTAAATTCGAAGAACAAGTTGATCAAGGGAAATCGAAGTTTCTGAAATCAAACGTTCGCCAAAAATTTCACGCAGCAGGTCCATAGTTTGCTTAGCCTTGTTACGCACAAAAAATGGAAACACAAATTAGGATGTTGCTCCGCTATGGGAAGCAAAAAGTTGTTAATCATTGTTCTGTGACAATCCTCGGAAATAGTTTTTTTAGTATTTCATCCTGTTTCCCGATGAAATATGGGCCAATCACTTTTTTGGCCATAACACAGCAACAGTGCATCTAGATGGGTGTAACTGGTGCTGGTGTGATGCCCTTTTTGGAGCCCCACAACCTACGGTTTTGCTTTGTGATATATCCACCTAAATGCGCGTCATCCGCTATCAAATAATTATTGGCGACATTTTTGGTGCGTCATAAAAATTGACCATTGAGAAAAATACAAAAGATCGATAATTTTAAAGTATTGTTCGAGCCTGTATGTATTCATTACAAATTTCCAAGAACTCAATTGTAACCAAGGAACATAAAATATATTTTTTTGGATTGTTTCCTATACAATTTTCATATTCAGTAGAGGGATGATTTTGCTTCTCCGACTTTTGTCTAAGTACAACAGATTTATCTTAGATTAGACTTCTAAATTAAAAATATCATATTAGTATTCTTTATTGGTCGATGGAAATCTTCAAAAGATATTTTATAAAATTCAATGCCAAGTATTGTGGACTCTTACCACGATCGGGACTAATCTACGAAAGATCATCGAATAATTTAACAATCTGTTAATACTTTCCCATAGCTTAAAGACCATCAGCTCCTTTGTTTCTTCCAAGTCTGCTAACATTGCCTCGTACATTTAAGATGGTTTCCATTTTGGAGTTTGTATGACTTTGCTCAATCGCTGATTGTGTGATACACTTCTTTGGCCATTTTTATTTGAAGCTCACGATATAAATCACTATGTCTAATGACCAAGGAGCATTCATTATTTCACAAAGCACTTTGTTTTTGAGTTTTTGGATGGGATTAGATGGGTACAGCTCCATAGGTGGATACTATACCATACGTCCAAATGGGATTCAATACTTGCTTGTGTAACGTTATTTTGTTCTGGATAGATAGGCCAGAGCTCTTTCCTGGTGACCAGTACATTTGTCTGTACTTAAAGTTAAGTACTTCTCTTTTCTGTTGATGTTGATGTGCTCCTCACCGTGACATACGAAATCCTGTCAACTGTACTGTCTGATCGTTTATCAATGATCTGATCGGTCCCTATCGGTGTGGTTTTAGGCCCGGCAAATCAACTGTTCAGATCATCCGTGCAAGTTCACACTCCGACAGATTTATAAAAAAACCCAGGAGTTTCAAATCGATACACATCAACTCTTAACGATTTGGAAGTAGCATCAACGTAGACAGAGACGAATTATACAGAGCCATGTTGCATCTCAACATCCCTACCAAAATCGTCCGCTTGTGCAGGATAAATGATGAAGAAATCTTGCTGCTCCGTCAAAGTTGGCAAGAACAACACCGAACCCTTTGATGTCGAAAAAGGTTTGCGACAAGGCGACGCGTTGTTATCATGCAACCTCTTTAAAATCGTTCTTGAAGCAATTGTACGCACGCAACTCGCAAGTCAGTCAAAAACAGAGGTTCAATTTTCCAAAAGTCCGTTCAACTTCTTGTTTTCGCAGATGACATTGATATCATTGTAAGAACGAAGCGAGCTGTTACCGGAGCATTTGCAAGTTTTGAATCAGAGGTGGCGAAAATGGGTTTAGATGCTAATGAGTACAAAACGAAGTAGGGCAAAAAGTCAAGATGGATAGGTACAACTTCGAGGACTTTGTGTATCTGGGCACCACTATTACCTCGCAAAATGATATCAATGCAGTGATCAAACAAAGAATCACTCTCGTCAATCTCTAGTCCTCTCTCAAAGAACCAAGGATACCTTCTATAAGACCCTGATCATCCTGGTCTTGGTGTATGGGCCAGAAGCATGGACCATGTTAAAAGCAGATGAGAATCTTCTTGGGTGATTTGAAAAGAAGATCCTCGGGTGATTTTTGGTTCAGTATGATCGATGGAGCTTTACGGCCTTTACAGCGACTTCGACCTGGTAAAAAAGCTGAAAATACAGCGGCTGAGATTGCTGGGACACGTGGATCGTATGTATACACTGACGCACTAGCCCAAAGAGTCTTTGAATCCATCCATGATGTTCAGAACAGCAGGGGAAGACTTTAACTTAGGTGGCGGACAAAGTGTATATAGAACGACCTTAACTAACTTGTCTGGAGATGCTTGATGCTTGAGGTCGTACTCCATCCTGGATTGTAAGCGTCAAAATAAGTAATTGACCTATGATCAATAGAACATTAATTAACTTATATGCGTCGATTTTGTTTCGTTTAATTTGATACGCCATTGATGCATCCTTTATCGACTGTATTTTGCAATTTTATTGTAGCCTTCTTAACGGATTTATCAGATAGCAAAATCGGAATATCATTGATTTCCACTGGAATATCCCTGTTTTTTTTTAAAAGTCGAACTATTAGGGTTTTTTAAAAATTAAAAAAAATTAATTTCATACTATTGAACATGTTTCTCTATATAAGCAAGATTTGGCAGCCCATTTTAAATTTGTATCTCTCGTTCTTGAGAAAAAACTTGTTTTAAGCAAATTGTGTGTTTTTATATAATTTATATAATGACATAGATAGTTTTAAACCAGTTTTATATATAAAACTTTAACTATTAATGATTGATTCTTTAGTGGTCCGAAAATGATGGATGGATTCTTCGTTAAAATAAATCTTATTGTGAGTGAATCAGAAACAAAAATTGATTCACGAAAAAAGAATCAAATTTTGTTATTATATATTTTCAACTCTACTTCGCAGACTATCCGATGCTTCATTCATTATCGAGAGATGGAGGTGCTACCTTGTAAAAATTAGAGGTTTCGATGTGGGTTCATACTCTTACTCAATGTCATTTCGCTAGTCATTCATTGTGTAAATGATGTGTAATTGACTTATCGTTGAATTGAATAGATAACAGTATAATTAATAGTTTTGTAACTGGGTCAGAGAGTGCATGTTGAGCTCATATTAAATTTTTCTTTAGATAGCAAGACTGAGTTATGGTTTTGCAAAAAAAATAAAACATATCGCTCATTTGCTACAAGAGCGACAAAACTTAAAATTTGATGTTTCGAGATAAATGCAAATCAAAAAATCGTTTTCAAGAAAAAGCTATGGGGCAGTAAAAAATACACTCTTTTTGTGAAGTCGAGAAGTTAAGCAAAGTGTGATGAATGCTGATGCACAGAAGTAAAGAACAAACAATTTTTTTTTCATGTTTGCACTTAACTCAAAATCAAGAATTTTTGAGTTATGTCACTCTTGGTGTCATCATTGAAGATACACCCTTACTGTAAATCAATTTTTTTATGAAATATACCCAAAAATCATATCCCAAAACTATAGGGACCACCCCGCGTAGACATATAATAATTAATTTATACTAAATTTTTCAATCCTAATACCAAATGAAAAAAAGGTGTTGGAGTCAAGTAGGGCCAGCGTCCATTAAGGATTTGTATATCAGATTCGCCTGTCTTCAAAGTAAAGGTGTGTAGTTTAATTTTTCAAAGGACCATAAAGCTGAAATAAAGGGTTTTCCAATAAGAGGTGTTATTTTGATATTCAAAGAAAAATGGCATTTTTGGAGATAAATGATCGGATGTTTATTTCATTATAAAGAGGAAGGTATGCCGTTAATAATGGAACACAACATCAGCCAAATGGCCGCCAAGACCACGCTTACAGGACCATATCCTTTTCATGAAATTTTCCATAACCAAATCGCAAAGTGGCTGCCCTATGTCCTCGATAGCCTCACGAATTTCATCTTTGAGGTCTTGAATCGACGCTGGGCTGTTGGCGTAGACCTTATCTTTCACGTGGCCCCAAAGGAAGAAGTCGCAAGGTGTTAAATCACAAGATCTCGGTGGCCAATTGTGATCACCTCTTCGAGAGATAACACGGTTCGGAAACTTTTCCCGTAAAAGATCGATGGTTTCATTGCTTGTGTGGCACGTAGCGCCGTCTTGTTGAAAGTAAACGTTGTCCAGATCAATACCATCCAATTCAGGCCATAAAAAATCATTAATCATCTCTCGATAGCGCAATCCATTGACCGTAACTGTTGCTCCAGCCTCATTTTCGAAAAAGTAAGGTCCAATGACCCCGCGGGACCATAAACCGCACCAAACAGTCACGCGTTGAGGATGGAGAGGCTTTTCAACAATAACTCTTGGGTTTTCCGAGCCCCAGATGCGACAGTTTTGCTTGTTGACGTAGCCTCCGAGGTGGAAATGGGCCTCATCAGTCAAGATGATTTTTCGATGAAATTCCGGTTCATTTTCATGCATTTCAAGGACCCAATTTTAATAATTTCAATGCGTTGTTGAAGCGTGTATCGTTCCATTTTTATTAATAGCGTAGTTTCTACTTGTCAAATGTCAAAAAATGACAGCTTCAAAAGTGACAGCTACCGAAGTAGCGGGCTATTCAAAATAACACCTCTTATTGGAAAACCCTTTACATAAATAAAATTCATGACTGATGAGTCGCAGAAACCTCCACTCCTTGCCTATTAATTGGCGATCAAATAAGTTCGTTTTCGCCGCTTTTATCGATCCAATAGTTTCGTGAAGGAAATAAAGTTAATGTAAATAATTTTACAAAAATTGGTCAAATTGATTTAAAACAGTAGTTTTAACTTTCATTGAAGAAACTGAGACAATTTTCGGATGATTGATCGGTTGTGAAATTCGCTGCCGCGCCAAACAAGAGCGATCAAGATAAAGAAGATCCTTCGTAAAAAGAGGGGGACTTACGTAGCCTTTCAGATTAAGCCGATCATTAAGTCTTACGAGTAAACAACGGCTGGAGGTTTAGTAAGGAAAAGCCGAGTTGCTTGGCTACTGGTTCTAATACCGGAACTCAGGCTCTTCCAAACATAACCATAAACGACCGCATGAAATAGTAGATTTTTTCTTCGGACTTTCCAACAGTTGCTGGAATCATGTATAGAAAGAATAAAACGGTAGAAAGACAGATAAACCGTTTTCAATTAATGAAGAACCAAATATAGAAAATGAAAGCTTAGCTCTACCTTACGAAAAACAATGCCTTAGCTTATCTGCAGTACTTTTCAACTAAGTACAGGTGAAAAGAAACATGTTAATATTATTGCCACCTGTTACATAAGATCCTATCCAACAATGGTATTCGGATATTGCAAATCGACCATAGACCAGATCTTCCGTTATTCTGATAAAAGACTAACGAATTTCAAGTCAAAACACACATCTTTTCATTGACTTCAAGCTCACATAAATAGAATTCATCTTCATGAGCTCTATAAGGAGATGGGAAAACATTGAATCTCAGGAAACTTGAACCAGTAGTATGGAAAATACGCTAGGTAATTTCCATTTAGGGTAAGGCTCCTCCAAACTATTCTAAACATGCACAGGGTTTTGCTAAGGAGATGTGCTATCCTGTGACCTTTTCAATAACCTTCTGGGGCAGATGATCTGCAGGGTAGAAGTTAATACCCACTAAAAGGCACTATTTTCAATACATCTGCCCGAATGATATGAGGAGATCTGATGATCTTTGTATTAAGGGCGTTGACGATTTTGACTAAATTTTTCATATTTTAATTAGAAATACTATTTTCGAAAAAATAGTTTTTGAACATTTGAAAAGATATATTCAAAGTTTTTTTTTCAAAAAAAATAAGCTTTCCTATTTGCTTGAGCTTTTCCTTAATTATTTATACGAGTAGATTTGTCCTTAAGTGGGCATTAGGCCAATATAATCAAAATTGATTTTCAATAGAGCTGCAACGTTTCGGGTGTGTTTACACCCTAAATTATAATTTAATAATTTTGACTTAAAGCTAGCTTAAGGACTTATAATTCCTAAATGTCCCATTTTAAATTGTCATCCCAAATATTTATAAAGAAAAATCTTGAAAAAATGTTTAAATACAACTAAATTTAATAATAAAGCAATTTTTGAAATTTGTTTTGCATTAATTCATACTTTTTTCATTTGAACATTTTTCACTAGTTAAACCCATGTTCTTATATTTATAAGCTATTTTTAAATTCCAAAGTCATTTAACATGAGAGCAAGTACGTGCGATCCAGTCGTGCATTTTTTTTTTAATTTCCAAAAGATTTAGGAAAATCTATACTCTGTCCAACAAAAATATGCAGTGTGGGCAAGATGGGACGTTTGCCTCGCATTCTGGCTACAGTGGATTGCATAAATCTGTCCTTCATTAAAGCCTGCACAAGGTTGTCGTAGTGTTGATTTAAAATGAACCCTTTTTTAAAGCTCTAAAATCAAAAGCAACAGAAACCCAAGGAAAAAAAACTGAACAAGTTACCAAATGAACAAGGGTAACTCTGAATGCACATCAATATTTAATGGGGGTTGAAATTGAATATCACCAACAGCCATAGCCATAGGCCACAACAATTCAGTACACACTCATATGTGTGGTCAATAGGTCGTCGGGTCTGCGTTAGATGCAATCGAAAATTTACGGGCGCACAAACATTTTTTTATGGAGGAGTTCTTTCAATTTAGTATGGTGCAAAAATATAGCACGCTACTGATTTTGAAAAAGCTCTCCCATAAGACGTGTACTGCATATTTTTGTTGGATGAAGTATAGTCTTGTCGGTTTTCTTAAGAACAATATACATTTTTGGATTTTTATCATTTTTTTTTGATTGTGTATTAAAATTTTAAAAACAAAAAAATGTATTTGATTTAAAATTCAATTTTTGAAAACCATATGCTCAATTGCTTGAAACTTGACAAATATAAGTTTTTACTTGCGACTTCTAGGTACTATAAGGCAAGCTATGCATTCGGAAAAAAAATTAAACTCGAGATTTTGATCAAAGTTGACATTACGATGATAGCGAAGACTAAAAAAGTGGGTCTCGCAATTCTGTCTGTCTTTCTACCTGTCCGACTACAGCCTAAGCGGCTCGGCCGATTTTCTTTAAGCTTGGTAGATAACATTTTCAAGTTTTTCCCCCCGCACGTTTTTTTCTTTTTTTTTTTTAAGACCAAAAATAACGTGCCACACAATTTTTTTTTCGAAATTTTATAAAACTGTTTGACAGATTTTTTTTTTAAATTCTAAAAATGTAGTTTAGTTAAAGCTAGATAATGGTTGAAAAAAATGGTTATTAATGGTAGCATCCTTCGAACCATTTTTTTGTTTTTTTATTTTCTCAAAAACGGTAAAACAGATTTTGACAATTTTTCCTATTTTTGATTTAAAAAAATTCAATTTTTTTTCAAAACTGAATATTTTCAAAACCCCCTGCAAGATTTTTTTAAACTTAATATATATCTTCTATCTATTCTTAATATAATCTACAATATGTGAAAAAAAATGTATTTTACCTTAAAAAAACTGTACCCACCAACAAATGTTAAAAAATATTTTTCAAAAGTCGTAATTTTCTCAAAAACGGCACCTAGAGTTTTGATAAAATTTTTGTTCTTTTGATTAATTTTTACGATCTGTAATTTAATAAAAAAATTTTGAAATTAAGATATTACTGACTGTACCTACCATGCAACCATTTTTTTAAATTTTTTATTTCTCATCATTGGCATTACGGATTTTAATGAAATTTTTTATAGAGAAGCTTCTAACAAGTTTGAAAAACATTGAATTTCAAAGTTAAAAAAAAAAAACTATTTTTTTAATTTTTTGAAAAAAAAATCATTTTTTTTGAAAATTCGATATCTCAAAAATGGGCTAGATATTTTTTTTTTTGGAAATTTAATTTTTATTCGTACAGTAATAAAAAAAACTAAGTTAGCGTACCAATTTTTTTTTTCTTAAAAATGTCTTAAAAATCTTGTATATAAAAGCTTAATTTTCGTTCTTGCATAAATAAATATTTGCTTAAGAAAACATATGGCACTCTGTTTTTATTTTTTAAAAATAAATTTTATTTCATGAACAGTTTTCTCTAATAGCATACGTTTTTGAAATTCTTAGTCTTTTACACAAGAGCAAGTTTGTGCGACCCATTCGTGCATTTTATTTTAAATTTGACATCTCAAAAAGGAGACAATGATTTTTTTAAATTGAATTTTTATCTCCACAATAATTAAAACTTTAAAATTAGCTTACCAAAATTAAAAACTTATTGTTTTGAACAAAATATTAAAAAAAAACCTGCTGTTTTGGCATAAATTCTATTTTCTAGGAATTCTCAGCTCCAACTAGCTACTTAAGGAGTTGTTTTAGACTTTTTTTTTCCTCAGTTGTGCATTTAATTTTCTAATCAATCTGGATTTGAGAAACTGTATGATCATAGTATTATGCCCAATGATCAATGTTATTCTAAAAAGCTACCAATTTTCGAATTCACGATAAGCGTCCATAAAGTGGAAACGGGTATTAATGGTAGAATTAATAGCTTGACACAACCGGATGCAACAAGTGACTGCTTTCTCCACCCACGGTTGAACCTTAACAAAGCCGAGGGCGAGGGCTACTTAGACTGCTCTTTGATCTAGATAAATTTAAGTACATCTTCCTACATGCATTTGACTTGTTTCCATCGACCCAGAGTTTTTTATGATTCCAAACTAGGCCACTTTGATTTCTGCCTTTTGTAATTGGATGAGTAGATAAAGGTGACACAATCATCCAATTATTATTGCTTTTGCTGATATTCTGAAAATAAATAAAAAAAAAACACAAATTTTATGGAGTAGTTTCCAGAATATAAAAATACTTATTTCATTATATTCGAAAAGTGTCAATTAAAAACAAAATTGTTGACAACCTACACCGCCGTTAATTTGACGGTGAAGTATTAATTAAATAACATTATCTATATTAATGCTCGCTCTGAGTTTTCATTAAACATCATTTAACCTTAACCCTGCCAATTGAACCTTCTCGCGTAGCGAGTAGGTATCGTGTCGTTTAGTTTTATGACAGAACCTGGCCATGGCCACTTCATAAATCGAGTTACACCCACGCTCAAGAATCAACAAATCGAAAATAGATACGGAACGAAATTCTACTAAATAAAATCCAACTTCACAGAGATAGTGAGCCGCAGGCTTCAGCGCGTCAGCTGCGTGTGCCTCGTTAAGCGTATCTCTGTTCCGTTTGCCATAGAAATGCTCCATTTATCACTCAAAACGTTCGTCGCGATAATTAAATTTATGCAGATAGTGACTTGGTGGTCTTGAGGTCGCCTGCCAATGACCCTATAGGCAGAGCTGATAATGTGCCATGCGACAATGTAATTCAGTTTGTTCGAAGTTCATCATCGACTATAAATTGGCCAGGCGCAACATTATTTGGCCCCCGGCAATCTAGGTACATCGAATCAGTTCGACTACACAATTTAACAAAAAATCATAATACTTAGATGGAGTAGGGGGCCTACACTGAATAGAATAAAACTGTAAAATTGAAAAAAAAAAAAATGTTTTTATTCATTTAAAATCTTTTGGGACATTTTTGAGGCTTTGGGTTGAGAATAATCGAAGCCGTGAAGAAAGTACTTTTCCTTAGATATACTTATGTTATGCTTGCAAATATTTTCAGCCGAAAAATTCTGAAATACAAGTTTAGAAAAACAAAAAACAATTCTGGTTATGAAGCCTTGTTCTCACCTCTCGTAAAAGCTTGCATGTCGTGCATGCGTCCATTTTACGGTAGACGTAGTCGATTCTTCAAAGTTTGGTAGCCAAATTTAAAACTACCGTTTCGGTCAGTGATGCCAGACTTTTAAAGCGTAAAATCCCAGAATGAATAGAAAAAAACCCTTTTATCCCACGGTATTACAAGAAAAAACCCACAAATATCCCACGAAGTGTAAAATCAAAAATTTATAGTTTTTTTTTCATTATAATCCATTTTAAAATTTAAAAAAAAGCAAGTTTTTAATAAAAAACATACTTATTTATTATTCAGTCTTCAACAAACTTAAAAATAAAATAAAATTAACAATAAAAAACAAAAAATCACATATTCAGTCTTATAAAAAAAAAACAAAAAAAAATACTTATTTCACACTTAACTTATAAAAAAACACAAAAAAAAAGTTTAATTTCACACTTAACTTATAAAAAACTCACATATGCAGTTATAAGAACTTATACCTATATTAACATTATTCCATTTACATATTTTATGTGTACATTTTTGAATTATGTACGGCTAAGTGCTCCTCCTTAATTTCAAAATTGTAGCAGTAAATATTTTTGGCCTGGAAGCATGATCTTAATAAACAAATTAAATTTATCATATCTTTTCCGAGGCGATTTCTTTTTTTGGATTTCATATCTGTTACAATAGAGAAAATTCTCTCTGCTTCTGCATTCGAATGCGGAAAACTTAAGGCCCTTTTGACCACATCATTTAAGCTTGGGAAAATTAGTTCGTCGTTGAAACTCTTCATGTGGCAGATCTTGAACCACATTTCGTCGAACGAAAGTTTCCTCAGTGAAGCTTTTTTCTCATCACTTAGAATGACAGAAATGCTTCTGAATTCTTCAACGACATTTGAAGTTTTAATGGCAACTTGATTCAAAAGATCGGCAATTGACTGTTTTAAAATGTTCAAGGCAGAACCATCGGAATAAATTAAATTTTGAAGTGTACTTCGTTGTCGTTCCGTAATTTACAAATTCAAAACAAATAACAAACAACAAAGATACATTATCACAGAGACAGAGAACATTGTAGAATATAGTTGTATTCTATGGTAATCTCACTGAGGTAAAAAAGAATATGGGGAAGGTGAATAGGTGAATAGGGGCAGCAGAAAAAAAATTGAACAACATCCTAACACAACGTTTAGACGAAGGAAAAGTGGAAGTGATTTCTAATTTAGAATTTTTTTTTAGCAAACGAAAAACGAAAATTCTCATTATGAAAAAACCCTTTTTTTTGTTCTACGAGCTTCAAGAAAACCCTTTATCCCTTTTTGCTTTTTTTAGACCAAAAAAACCCATAAAAAGGGATAAAACCCACGATATGGCATCACTGGTTTCGGTAATCAATCAGCCAACATTCGTATGTCAAATGAAAGCAAGATCAGCCGAGAACACCGCCGCCGCTGTCCGTGAAACTTCAATTCCTCGCGGTGCACAAGAACTCGGCCTTTTGGTTTTCAGTATCTGCTGATCTACTAGAGCGTTTAGCCTGCTGTTTTAGTGTAATAAGGGGCGTTTTGTACTTTCTGATTAGTGCCACCAGAGGCGTCGTAGCGTTGGATCCCGTCATAAGCCGATATCCGAATGATAGAACCAGTTTGAAGCCGAATTTCCAGAAACGAGAATACCCGTAACCAAGCACCAGATCCGAATCATCAGCAACCAGTACGACCGATACGAAGCAGCAAGATCAAGTAGATTATTCAACTACCCGAAATAAGTGAAATATTAGTAACAGTAGGTATATTGTGTGTTACAGATTTAAGAGTTATTTTCAATAAAGATTTTGTTATAAGTCTTGAAGACCTTTTACTCTGAAGTTTCGTGTTTTCTTCAGGACGACCCTGGCGAGACCGGCGAGCAAAACCTCGGCTGAAAAGCAAAAAGCACATCACAACCTATGTAACCTGTACGCATAGGTGTTCAGTTGCACAGAATATATAATGGACGACTGGATCGCACGTACTTGCTCTTATTTTTAAGAGACTTAAAAATTAAAAACAATGGATGTTATTCAAGCAAAATGTTATTAGTTGCAGCTAAGAATAGAATACCATGTGATTTCCTATACAAAAATGTATACAAAAACAAACATTTTAAATCGCTGTAGCGGTTCTTAAGAAACATAACTTTTTGTATATAAAGTTATTAAAACATTTTTAAGAAGGAAAGTTGATACCTAAATTAAAATTTTCATTGCGTGAATAAAAAATCAAAATTTCAAAAAAAAAGAAACACTTTGAACAGTTTTTGAGACATAGAATTTTCAAAAAAAAAAATTGAAATTTTTACAAAAATTCAAAAAATATTTTTGTTTAAGCCCCTTTTGAACGATCACTTCATTTTCAGTATTCAGTTCCAGTTGAGCTTAGTGGTACCACTTTACTTCAATTGAAGTAGATCTACTTCTTTTTTCCAAAATATTTTAAAATCTACTTCCTACTTCGCACCATCAGCAAAATACTGAGATCTACTTCATTTTAAAAATCTCTGTTTCAATCTACTTCAATTTTACAAAATCAAGCCCAAATCTACTTCTTTTTCTCTATTGCACTCTAAGTCGTAGCATATAACCTCATATGTAATTACCATAAAATAAAAGAACGTCAACACAATTCAAATACACAAATGATTAATTTTATGCGAAATTTCTTTAAAATTAAAAGAAATGTATTGACAATTTTAAATACATAGTTAATAGGTAATATGTATTCATTTAAGGAAAAAAATTTTTGTATGCAACATTTTTTCCAAAAGCAAGTAAAAAGCCATTTTGAAATCTACTTCGATTTTTCTCAATTTACTTCACTTTTTTCTTCAAATCTGGTTGAGCTATCAGTTAAGCTTCAGTTTAACGGATGTCTAAATACAAAAACTGAAGCGTTTAACTGAGACCGAAAGTGATGAAATTCCTATAAGTTTTTAGTTCAGTTATCAGTTAAACTGATGTGTAAATACTTTTCAGTTCAGTTGTCAGTTCAGTCGTCATTTCAATTTTAGTTTGCGGTGATTTATTAAGCTACAAAACTATAGCTATTGCAATAAGGCTTTCATCGTCCATTACGTAATGTATTTCCTCTGATTTTCGACTGCTCACAAGTAAAATGAAAGCTCAACTGAACACTGGACTGACGTCTAAATACACTGCCTTATTTAACTGAACTGACAACTGAACTGATAACTGAAGGAACAACTGATCGTCATTCATTTTTTTTAATTCATTTTTGAAGCTTCTGTGTAAAAACAAAATTTTAAATAAAATCCGTTATGCAGATAGTATTAAAAAACTTTTAACTTTCCGTAATCATAAAAATCGAGCATGTGGTATTCAAAATAATTTGTCTTATCCGGGGTACCATTAAATACTATTTTTCTGAAATTTTTCTTCAACCATTAGCTAGGTTTTGCTAAATGAAGTTCGAATTTCTTTCTGCAAATAAATTTGTATGGCAGGTACTGTTATTAGTGGTCTTAGAAAAAACGTATGTTGTGCGGAATTTGAAAATGCTATCAACCATGTTTAAAGAAAAATCGACTGAGCCGTCTAAACGGCCTAAGCTGTGGTTGAACAGACAGATAGAATTGCAAGACCAACTTTTTTCGCTGATGAAAAACTCGATTTCGATTTTCTTTTAAACTCAGAACTTGTCATATAATGCCTATATCTTAGAAATAAAAATAAATTAAAGTCATTAACGGATCGAATAGTAATCGATCTAGTTATTTATAATTCCTGTGCATGCTTTAATATGAAAGGAGGGTACCTACAATTGTCTGCCTATTCCGAAAGAATAAGTACTTTTCATGCAAAATATACTCTTGGAGGATTTTTCACTTACTCACAAGAGGCAGTATGCCCCTTAAAATATTTTTGCAGGGGCCTATGCATGACAGTCTAGTTTCCTAACCATTAACCAAAGATACTAAACGTATCCCCAATACTATCTTCATAACTTTTTCCCCTACAGAGTGGGACGCCTGCAAATTAAAATAAATAAAGTTCTATCCATTGCCTTCATTTGTACCAATAAACTGTCCTAATCATGTTCACTAATTAGTTTGCCAAAATCCAAGATATAATAAGAGTGGACATGACAGTTCAGATTTTCATAAATATTCTTCTCTCTGGAAATCTCATCCAAATCTGTAGAGCGGTTTCCAGGACAACATTATATTTGAAAAATGGAGTTAAATTGGTCGGATTTTAATCAAACTAGTTGTTTAATCTTGTACGTAACTAGTCCTCTTGGCAAAATTGTTAGTGCGTTGGACTGTCATGGATAAGGTCTCTGGTTCGATTCTTAGCCGCTGAAAAGAGTTTTTTTAGGGTTAAACTGCCTTTTGCGGGGAATGGACTAATCCCCTTAGAGTATCTCTGATCATGAAAAGTGATGCTTCTTAAAAATGGTTGAGAGTTGCAAGTCACTAGGTCAGGTCCTAGTTCTCTTCGAGCTGTTGCATCACCAAATTTAATTTTCAGTTCTTAAACCATACCCCGCTAAAAATAACAAACTCTGAAAATATTATCCAAATCGATGGAGGTAATTCTGAGAAAGCAGTTTTAATCATATGGTGCTTAAAGGTTCCAGTATTAAAAATAAGATTTGAATTGAAAATTCTATTTTTTCTGCAGAAACGAAACGAGATCTGCTTACAAAATACGGTCTCATTTCAATTTCATCCTGGATACGCTGAAGCTATTAATATCTTATCCTCGTGTCGGTTGCCGAGAGCGAGACTTTTCTGTCCTTTTGCCAGAATTAAAAAATAAAGAAAATATTGAATTTTCCTGCCAAGGAATCTCCTAAAATCTTTAAGTTCCAAAACAAAAAAAAATCGGTCTTACTCAGCCCTATCGCTAATATCATGGGAACTTTTTTTCCCCGGAAATAAAATGTTACCCGGGAATCTCCCAAGAAATATTTTTTCCCATGAAACAATTCATACCAACCTTCAACTGTTTAAATCAATTTCGAAGTTATCTTGACAGCCCCAAATCGTGTGTTTTTTTTAAAAAAAAAATTTTGTTTTGTGTCTTAAAAGGAAGAAAATATGAATTAAAATGATAAATAATTTATTGGTTTTGTGGTAGCAATCGAAGATGTAATGCAAGATGAGAGAAATAGGCAAATACCTTTCAAAAGATACTTGAGGGATATATCAAACCCTCTTGAGTTACCAGAATCCATGTAAGTATCTCCGCAATCGAAGTTCCAACTCATAATTATTCATTTTGTACTCGTATCCTTAAGATTCCATCAATGTTAACAAGCCAATGTTTAGGTGTTTTCTTGATACCTTGATAGAGTCGTTACCAGAATCCAAAAAACCATTTGCAGTACCCCCTGTTGTGAAGCTAAGCGCATGCGTACCAAAAAAGGTGTAGCAAAAGACTACGATGTTGGCTTACCATATAGTCTTCCTTTTCAGAAGTTCTTTCAGAAGTACTTCAAATTTTTAATTTCACATTTTTATAAACAAATTCTTACATTTTGCCGTGCTACAGGTTTTTCCCCGACAACCAACTTGCGGAAATTTTCGCACTCAAATGAGAAAAAAGTTCCCGGGAAAAACTTATTCACCATAGCTATTTGCCAAAAGAAATATTTTTCCCTCTTTTCGAAGATCATTCACGATAGCAACTTTCCCAAAATGGGAAAAAACTCCGGCGGAATTTTGTTCGCGATAGTGCGACTATTTTTAACTTCCCATAGGGGAGTTATTGTAATCGGTCCGATTTGTCAAATTGGAATTTTTGACATTTCTCGACGTTTTAAGGTCCCTAGAGGCTATATCAATCATTTTTAGAGAGATGTCTGTGTGTGTGTGTGTACGTACGTGCGTACGTTCGGACGTTCGTACGTCGCGTCCGTACGTTCTGGTACCATTTTTCGTCGTCGATATCTCAAGAACGCGTGAAGATATCGACTTCAAATAAAATTTGTTTAATAGATAATAACTTCAAAAGAGGCTGAAAGGGCGTTTATTAAAATTTAGTGAGTAGTTTTTTCACTATAACGGTTTAAAAAAAAAAGTAAAAATTTTGGTTAGTTTCAAATATCTCACGAAAAAATAATGCTATTGATTTCAAATAAAATTTAATGTACTCATTATAAGGTCATACAGATTTGGTATGAATTTGGAAAAAAATGAACATACCGTTATTTTTTTAAATAAAAAAAACTGAAAAAAAAATTTCATAACCCAGATATTCTAAGAACGGAAAACAATTTGAAACTCAAAATAATTTTATTTTACGAAAAATAATGTGTTTGACAACTGATGAAAATTTCAAAAAAAATCAGTTTACAGTTTTTTTACAAAAAATAAAAAAACCATATAAAATTCTATTGAAAATTGGTAAAAATTGTTTTTCGACTCAAATTTCCCGAGAACTAGTAAGGATATGTACTTCTAATTTAGTTTATTTTATACATAGTATAATTTTGTACAATTGTTAAAATGTTGACAAATATTGAATTAATAGTTTTTTTTTTTTTTTAAATAAAAAAACTATTAAAAAATCTAGTGAAAACAAGTTAAAATTGTATTTCAAGTCGAATTTCTTGGGAATGAACACCGCTGAAAATTTGGTTATTTGAAAAAAACTAAATATAAAGTTTTCGAGACCACAAATGGGAAGTTATCAGTGTGGGTCGCACCCAGCCTCTTTTTGGCTCTTGTTTTGATTGATTTTCGGACTATAAGTGCTCAAAAAACTTGGTTTTAAGTTTTTGTAATTTCAGAACTGCAAACTGAACATTATTCTGTTACAGCAGAAGCCTACAAGATTTTCTATAGAATTAAGTGTTCTTCTGCCAAATCGTAATCATATATGAACGAGATTGCATTCAATAAAAAATATGACAGTTTTTTTCTGAATTTCTCATAAATTTTGTTCAGTGTAGACCATTATTAACCGAACCGCTATAATGGTGAACGATACGCACGCAATGATTCAGAGCTTACAAATTACTGTTAGATGTTACCAAAGAACACTCTTGATGGATGATAGAGGATAGGGCATGAGCAGAGCATGTGAGAAACTTTTATAATATAAAAACACACCACTGCACAGATATTCAGCGGTAAAATAAACAGTGCCTTGATTTCGCACTTCCTTGAGTTGCACTATTGCAAGTTATTTGCAATTAGATTTACCTGGATTTACCTGCAGCGGCGGGCCGGGCCAGGCGTCGACAGTAATTCCAACGCGTGACACCATTTAATGTTGACCCAATTACGTGAGTCCAGCTAGACAGATTCAATTAGAAGATCAATTGGAGTTATTGCATTTGACCGTACAGCAACCAACTATAGATACACTTTTTGAACATGGAGTCGTGAACGTCGGTCGTGTATCTATGAAGTGCGTTTCCATCTTCACCCAAACTGCCACGGAACTGTGGATAGTCGTGTGGTTAAATAATGAACGTGTGGCTTTCAATTAGGAAGTGGTTAGATTTATTGAGTAAATTATGTTCAATCTGCTATTGTTATTGGTATTTCGGCTAAATTGTGTTTCCTTGGTGTTGACTATTTATTTATAATATACACGACCACATGGTGATAATAATTGACTGCTCTAAAGGTTAATTGCAGGTGCGATTTAAATTCGAATGCATCGAGTTAAGGAATTTAATGGAAATCCAAGTTATTTTGAGGCTTTTGTTTATTTGATAATATGTAATTTGTCAATTAATAAACATTAATTAATGATGTGATGAACATAGGAAGTCGTCGATAGTTTGAGACTTATTAATTAAATTTAAAAACAGTGTAACCTATGATTAGGATTCCTTCGCATTGCTGCTTGTGATAATTACATTTAACACGGCCAGTTAATGATCTTACTTAATGTCATTACAAAGCTTACCTTCAGCTAGTCTAGGCTATGAGCTATGACTGAGGTAAGTACATTTTGTATTGTTGTGTTTTATGGATTAAAATGGGGATTTGTTCTTAGTTATGGTATTGTATTTAAGTGATGGTTAGATTACCCATATTATTGGAGCACTCTAACCGATAAATCAAACACTTCCAAGACTTCTACTTAGATGCAAGTTTTTCCAAGTTGGTTTGGTGTTACGAGTATAATTTTGAAAGTGGCCAACAGCACTTTCATATCAATAAACATAGTTTTCGAAAGCTAAGACGCAAAGTAAAGAAAATGAAAATGCACGACTGGATCGCACGTATTTACTTCTTCTTATGTTTTTACATACATACTTTAGAATTAAAAATTGTTTTTAAATATACAAACATTGATTTGATAAGAGAAAAATGGTCGAATGCATAAAATCGTAGTCTGATTTCTAGAAAACTATGAATTAATGCAAACAAAGTTTAAAAGTTTATTTCATTATTAAATTAATTGTTTATATAAGAAATTTCCTTAAGATTTTTCTAAAATAAAATTTTAGATCTTAATTTAAAGTATTTAATATCTAATATATATTTTAGTGAATAGTTTCAAAAAATAATCATTCAATTGTATTTCAGATATTGATTTACAAAAAAAAAAATGAAAAACTATTTTCAAAAAATTTTTTATAAAAAATATTATTTTAAAGGGTTTTTTTATAATTACATACGTGCAGTATGCCTGCTTAGGTGACTTGAGTGACTAGTAAAAATGCTAGTCCTCAGGTAATAATATATAAACCATAAAACCTTCATTGCGATGGACCTGGTCATGTGATTTTGGTTGCGTCAAGACTTTTTGGATTTAAATTGAAAGTAAAAGGGCTAAGCACCACTAAAAAGGAGTCTGATGATCGGCTTGGCACCCTTGAATTAGCTATAACTCCAGCCAAATAATACACACTTGGTGGTAGTTCATTCAAGTTGTTGTTATATTCAAAACCTTAATATTATTTTAAGTTCAAATAAGTTCCTGTCTACAAATTTTGGTCAGAATAGTTAAAGCCTTTAATGAGAAAGTCGAAAATCAAACAACCGGTTCTGTTTCAGGTTCTGTTAAGACCGTTTTTTCTCAAGTTTTTTTTTTACCAAAATGTAGTCCATGTCTATAATTGCACATCTATTTTTTTATCAAAATCATTGAAGCCATTTTTGAGAAGAATAAGATTTTGCATAACAGCTGTATGGCATACCGTTAGTCTTGGGAGCTAAGCAAAAAATTTTGATTTCTCCTGTAGGCAATCACCGAAGACTCTTCAGTACCGAGTTTGATGAAAATAGCGCTGTATCTATTTTCTTAAAACTTAGGCTGCAGATTGAGGTACAAATATCCAGACATACTGTAATACGTTTTTCATTTACTAAATTTTCCTTAAGATTTGTGTACAAACAATTTTATATGCAATTTTTTAAATTATTTTAATTATATGTTTTTAAAAATCCAAAAACTATTTTTTCGAAAATTTGTATATGCAATATTTTTTAAAATTTAAAGGTTCTCATGTATATAAATTTTGGTTAAAATCGTTAGAGCCGTTAATGAGAAAATTGAAAATCAGACAAAAGTCTATCCAAAATTATCGGCTTTATTAAGAGCACAATGTAAATTTCTTTTGATACTCGTATCCTCATGAGAAAGGTTGGTACGTATTTCAAATTAAAAATGGAACCGGAGTTATGTTATATGAATATAAGCCCCTGTTCCGTTACTTGCTCTGCTAGAGCAAAGTTAAAAGGCTGCATTGAGGTTAGTTTGTAGTCGTTTCCAATTGGGACAAATAAAATTTCAAATTTTGGTTAGGAAACGTGAAAAAGTCACTGTAGCCACTTTTAAAACCGTAAGCACTGATGATGCCAATTTTTGATATTGCACAACACACTGTCACTTTGTCGAAGTGTAGAGTGCTCTGGTGTGCTCCCTGGGATTCATCTGAGGCAATGCAGCAAGCATGTTTACGCTATAGTGAGTTGTTTGGATTCAAAATCACGGATATTTTTGGACGAAATGAAGATGTTTTTGGACTATTTATTGAATGGAACGTCTCGAAATACTAAGGGCAATCGCCTGGTATTTAAGTCAATGCCTAGCAGATTATTGAAATGCAGTTCATAACACATATCTCGATGTTTTTTTGGGGTAGGAACCGTTATTCTCTGAGGTCTACTTCTTATCCTGGACATATTTCCAGTATTCTAAAAGGCATTAACGTATAAGAATACATCAAATTCATCTGTCTACCTTCCACCACCCGAACAATATTATTCAAACTTTTTGGAGTTTGCACAACACATAAATCAATTGTTGAGAAAATCAAAAACAAAAAAAAAACATGGTTATATAATATAAGATTTTATATATAGGTAATATTAAGATTATTGAGAACTTCTTTTCAGTAATTTTGTTTCAACGATAATCTAGCTTTGACTAAAGTATTTTTTTTTATACAAAAAAACTTTTCGGGAAATAACAAAAAAAAAAAAACACTTTTTGCTTTGGTTAAACTGTTTACAGTAAAATAGGACGTAAAATTCTACTGCGGCTGGGTTTTTTAAAGTTTAAGCCAATATTGAATATGCAATTTTATTGGTTATGTTGGCGTGATTCATAATTTCATTTGTATCTGGATGGCAGTGCTCGTTGAGTAGTTGTGTGATCTGCGTGATGTGTTTTTCCATAGACTGTTTAGGCTATCTTAACTGACCGAGAATTTTGCCTGTACTAAATCCATCAAATTAATTAACTTATTCCGGTTTATTGTTGCAAAATGAGAGGAATAAGTTTTTGGACGATTTGCCTTCGTTTTCCAATCAAGTATCCTAATAATCTTGGAACTTATCTTAAATAAGTTAAATCAACTAAATGATGAGTTTATTCCTGTTCTGATGGTGTCCCCGTCGTATTTATTAAGAAAATACTCTTCCATAATTTCTCTTGCTCTCTCAAAAATCTTCTTCTTCAGATATGGAAGACCTCTTTCATAAACGCAATACATAAAAAAGGCCTAAAGTGTGTGAAGTTTCCCAACTTTCACAAATTCTTAAGTGTAGCCCCCTCATTCTCCTAAAAGGTAGGTGCCCAACTACTTCAATTCGTATCCTATAGCTCCTCAGTCTTAGACAATTGAAAGGGATTCAATGTTGTTTCAAAAGATTTCAGTAATGCATTTGCGAAAATTTCGAATAGACTTATTCTTTCCAAATTGTCTACCCTTAGTTTAGAAAATATCTTCTCGGGATGAATTTCTTTTTACCTGAGAAACCACAGTTATAACAAAGTTTAAATCTACATCCTCCAACTTCCCACAAGACAGTCATTCAAATCATCTTCTTCTTATTCTTAATAATGTCCGTCGTTGTCTGTCTTGGAAAAAACCGAATTCGAGACCAACTTCAAATCATTACTTTGAATACGCTGAAAGAATAAAAAGAACTAAGGAACATTCTCTTCATTCACCGACATGCTATTTTAACACTAATTTTAATAACATAAAAAATCCTCGTCTCTTCTATGTGTGCACATAACGTACCTCAAGGCTCCAATGAACCCACGAAGGATTGATTGATACATCTAGTAGTGTTTCAACTTTAATGTAAGCTCACCCTTCCTAAGAGCTATGTATATTTAAGTTAGACTAAGAATTACCTTGTAATTATTAAGCCGAATAAATGAGGGCATTGCCTGCACCAAAAAAATTTAAATAAAAACTTAACTAATTTGAGCTAAAACATTTTAATACTTTATTGTAATTATTTTAAATTTTTTTTAAATATAAAAGTTTAAAACAAAAATTGATTATACTCTCATTATTTCTTTTCAGATGTAAACTTTCTGTCGAAGCCAAATTTCGAGCCAATGTGCTCAGATCAACAAGAACGTTTCATTGAGAGTGAAGGCAAGGAATCTAGCCTGATATTGGAATTCAATCCTGAAATTAAGAAAGAGTCGTGTTTGCGTATTCTCAGTGCTCCCGAATCTCATGGTTTCATTGTTAGACTAATCAGACCAAAAATACGGAAAACCTTTCACAATGCACACGCTGGTCCACCTCCTATGGACGTCAACAAACCTAAAAGGAACCGAACTTGTCCTCTAAAAATTGTAAGTAATTTACTCGAAGGTAACACCTACTAGTATAAAAGATATGATATAGTTTTTAAGCCAAGAGACCATTCATAATTAAAACGAAATGGCGCACGTAATTAGCTCAAAATGACATAATCAGTTACTTAACCCAGGAATTAAGTTATTCGCCAAACAATGGCTATGAATTTCAGTTTTCTGTTCTGCTTTTTGCATTTTAATTACAATTTTATATTTTCCGTTTGGCTAGACTTGACGCCTCATAACGTTTCCGGGTGGATACCTAAGCACAATATTATAAAATGTAACTGCAGACATTGTTTTTGAACCATTCGTTAGAGTTAGACAGTGGCTTTGAATTCTTGACCTTGAGCTTGACTATGAGATTGTCAGAGGTAAGATACATGGGTAAACGAGTAAACCACGACCATGAGTGCTTAATTGAGATAGGAATCATTGTTCATACTCGTAATAATCACTTCCAATGAATCATACACAGGTTGGCCAATACCTGCTTCAATGAGGTCATGCTATTTGCAAAGGTTTTTAGATTTGGATTTTCCACAGAGCTTAAAAAAGCGTTGTCGGACATAATTGCATGCCAATAACCTCTTTCAAGGCAGTCAGTCTATTATTCGGTTCAAATGAGGTTGTTGACTTGATGAAGTTTGATGTAAATCATTTTTCCATGAAAGACCCGAACAAAAAAAGTTGAATATGAGCGAACTTAGGCAAGCATTAATGGTTTAATGTGTGGGATTATTTGTAGGTGCTTAAAATTCTGTTGAGTTTGATTGAATGGAACAGTGTACTTGTGTTTGCTGCAAATTGGTTAGATGTGATATAGGTGAGCAATAGAGGGTAGCTACAATTTCCTGCCGAATCCAAATGTTTGAGATAAAAGGCACTTTCCCATTACAAGAGATTATTGCAACTTGCTTTAAAAGGCAGTATATTTTTGCTTATAGATGGCAGAGGGTGAGCCTTGAACTCACCCTTCCACCATGACGCATGTTTTTCTCCTATTGTTTATAAACATCGATATATATATCCCTTTTCCCAATGAGTTTGGTTGAAGTGAAAATAAAATGTCCGACAGGTTCGCACAAACTTGATTTATAACGTCTCTACGGTATAGTCAACTCAATAACTACCTACACATGTAACCCAAAACTCTCTGGGCGGTCTGGTTATCGAAATATGGGGAAAATGCTGAATCAAAGCGATTTTATCGATTTTTCGCTCTCAACTACCTAACTATGTGTTGGGGTGGCGATATTTCCAAAACCAAACCTTGCAACAGCTATCGGTTTTCTAAATCCCTGCTTATCTTTTCAAGAGCTACTCGCGGGTGAAAACGAGAAGGTAATGCGAGGTCTGGTTATCGAAATATGGCCATCCAAAGTGATTTTTCTGAAAATTGCCCCAAATCTAAAAAAGTCATCGGATGCGGATGGCGATATTTTCGAAACCAAGTCTCGAAGGGGGTTGCAGTTTTCAGTACTGAATAGAGAATGAACATACCTTTCCGTGGATGTGCCAATTATTGCAAATTTCGAAAACAAAGTTTTTCTAAATTTTTGAAAAATTCATGGACTAACTAACCACTTGTCTACAAAAATCATTATTTTTTCAAAGTTCACCAAACCCATCGAGATGTACATCAAACGAAAGGTCTATTCAATACCTACATACCCATATAATCCAAAACTCTCTGGGAGAACTGGTTATCGAAATATGGGGAAAATGCTGAATCAAAGTGATTTTATCGATTTTTCGCTCTCAACTACCTAACTATGTGTTGGGGTGGCGATATTTCCAAACCCAAGCCTTGCAACAGGCTGCGGTTTTCAAAATCCCTGCTTATCTTTTCAAGAGCTATTCGCGGGTGAAAACGAGAAGGTAATGCGAGGTCTGGTTATCGAAATATGGCCATCCAAAGTGATTTTTCTGAAAATTGCCCCAAATCTAAGAAAGTCATCGGATGCGGATGGCGATATTTTCGAAACCAAGGTTCGCAGGGGGTTGCAGTTTTCAGTACTGAATAGAGAATGAACATACCTTTCCGTGGATGTGCCAATCTTTGCGAATTTCGAAAACAAAGTTTTTCTAAATTTTTGAAAAATTCATGGACTAACCACTTGTCTACAAAAATCGTTATTTTTTCAAAGTTCACCAAACCCATCGAGATGTACATCAAACGAAAGGTCTATTCAATACCTACATACCCATGTAATCCAAAACTATCTGGGAGAACTGGTTATCGAAATATGGGGAAAATGGTGAATCAAAGTGATTTTATCGATTTTTCGCTTTCAACTACCTAACTATGTGTTGGGGTGGCGATATTTCCAAAACCAAGCCTTGCAACAGGTTGCGGTTTTCAAAATCCCGGCTTATCTTTTCAAGAGCTATTCGCGGGTGAAAACGAGAAGGTAATGCGAGGTCTGGTTATCGAAATATGGCCATCCAAAGTGATTTTTCTGAAAATTGCCCCAAATCTAAGAAAGTCATCGGATGCGGATGGCGATATTTTCTAAACCAAGGCTCGTAGGGGGTTGCAGTTTTCAGTAATGAATAGAGAATGAACATACCTTTCCGTGGATGTGCCAATCTTTGCAAATTTCGAAAACAAAGTTTTTCTAAATTTTTGAAAAATTCATGGACAAAAATCATTATTTTTTCAAAGTTCACCAAACCCATCGACATGTACATCAAACGAAAGGTCTATTCAAGACCTACATACCTATTTAATCCAAAACTATCTGGGAGAACTGGTTATCGAAATATGGGGAAAATGGTGAATCAAAGTGATTTTATCGATTTTTCGCTCTCAACTACCTAACTATGTGTTGGGGTGGCGATATTTCCAAAACCAAGCCTTGCAACAGGTTGCGGTTTTCAAAATCCCTGCTTATCTTTTCAAGAGCTATTCGCGGGTGAAAACGAGAAGGTAATGCGAGGTCTGGTTATCGAAATATGGCCATCCAAAGTGATTTTTCTGAAAATTGCCCCAAATCTAAGAAAGTCATCGGATGCGGATGGCGATATTTTCGAAACCAAGGTTCGCAGGGGGTTGCAGTTTTCAGTACTGAATAGAGAATGAACATACCTTTCCGTGGATGTGCCAATCTTTGCGAATTTCGAAAACAAAGTTTTTCTAAATTTTTGAAAAATTCATGGACTAACCACTTGTCTACAAAAATCATTATTTTTTCAAAGCTCACCAAACCCATCGATATGTACATCAAACGAAAGGTCTATTCAAGACCTACATACCTATTTAATCCAAAACTATCTGGGAGAACTGGTTATTGAAATATGGGGAAAATGGTGAATCAAAGTGATTTTATCGATTTTTCGCTCTCAACTACCTAACTATGTGTTGGGGTGGCGATATTTCCAAAACCAAGCCTTGCAACAGGTTTCGGTTTTCAAAATCCCTGCTTATCTTTTCAAGAGCTATTCGCGGGTGAAAACGAGAAGGTAATGCGAGGTCTGGTTATCGAAATATGGCCATCCAAAGTGATTTTTCTGAAAATTGCCCCAAATCTAAGAAAGTCATCGGATGCGGATGGCGATATTTTCGAAACCAAGGTTCGCAGGGGGTTGCAGTTTTCAGTACTGAATAGAGAATGAACATACATTTCCGTGGATGTGCCAATCTTTGCAAATTTCGAAAACAAAGTTTTTCTAAATTTTTGAAAAATTCATGGACTAACCACTTGTCTACAAAAATCATTATTTTTTCAAAGTTCACCAAACCCATCGACATGTACATCAAACGAAAGGTCTATTCAAGACCTACATACCTATTTAATCCAAAACTATCTGGGAGAACTGGTTATCGAAATATGGGGAAAATGGTGAATCAAAGTGATTTTATCGATTTTTCGCTCTCAACTACCTAACTATGTGTTGGGGTGGCGATATTTCCAAAACCAAGCCTTGCAACAGGTTGCGGTTTTCAAAATCCCTGCTTATCTTTTCAAGAGCTATTCGCGGGTGAAAACGAGAAGGTAATGCGAGGTCTGGTTATCGAAATATGGCCATCCAAAGTGATTTTTCTGAAAATTGCCCCAAAATCTAAAAAAGTCATCGGATGCGGATGGCGATATTTTCGAAACCAAGGCTCGAAGGGGGTTGCAGTTTTCAGTACTGAAAAGAGAATGAACATACCTTTGAACATACCAATCTTTGCAAATTTTGAAAACAAAGTTTTTCTAAATTTTTGAAAAATTCATGGACTATCCACTTGTCTACAAAAATCATTATTTTTTCAAAGTTCACCAAACCCATCGACATGTACATCAAACGAAAGGTCTATTCAAGACCTACATACCTATTTAATCCAAAACTATCTGGGAGAACTGGTTATCGAAATATGGGGAAAATGGTGAATCAAAGTGATTTTATCGATTTTTCGCTCTCAACTACCTAACTATGTGTTGGGGTGGCGATATTTCCACAACCAAGCCTTGCAACAGGTTGCGGTTTTCAAAATCCCTGCTTATCTTTTCAAGAGCTATTCGCGGGTGAAAACGAGAAGGTAATGCGAGGTCTGGTTATCGAAATATGGCCATCCAAAGTGATTTTTCTGAAAATTGCCCCAAAATCTAAAAAAGTCATCGGATGCGGATGGCGATATTTTCGAAACCAAGGCTCGAAGGGGGTTGCAGTTTTCAGTACTGAAAAGAGAATGAACATACCTTTCCGTGAATGTGCCAATCTTTACAAATTTTGAAAACAAAGTTTTTCTAAATTTTTGAAAAATTCATGGACTAACCACTTGTCTACAAAAATCGTTATTTTTTCAAAGTTCACCAAACCCATCGAGATGTACATCAAACAAAAGGTCTATTCAATACCTACATACCCATGTAATCCAAAACTATCTGGGAGAACTGGTTATCGAAATATGGGGAAAATGGTGAATCAAAGTGATTTTATCGATTTTTCGCTTTCAACTACCTAACTATGTGTTGGGGTGGCGATATTTCCAAAACCAAGCCTTGCAACAGGTTGCGGTTTTCAAAATCCCGGCTTATCTTTTCAAGAGCTATTCGCGGGTGAAAACGAGAAGGTAATGCGAGGTCTGGTTATCGAAATATGGCCATCCAAAGTGATTTTTCTGAAAATTGCCCCAAATCTAAGAAAGTCATCGGATGGGGATGGCGATATTTTCGAAACCAAGGTTCGCAGGGGGTTGCAGTTTTCAGTACTGAATAGAGAATGAACATACCTTTCCGTGGATGTGCCAATCTTTGCAAATTTCGAAAACAAAGTTTTTCTAAATTTTTGAAAAATTCATGGATCACTTGTCTACAAAAATCATTATTTTTTCCAAGTTCACCAAACCCATCGACATGTACATCAAACGAAAGGTCTATTCAAGACCTACATACCTATTTAATCCAAAACTATCTGGGAGAACTGGTTATCGAAATACGGGGAAAATGGTGAATCAAAGTGATTTTATCGATTTTTCGCTCTCAACTACCTAACTATGTGTTGGGGTGGCGATATTTCCAAAACCAAGCCTTGCAACAGGTTGCGGTTTTCAAAATCCCTGCTTATCTTTTCAAGAGCTATTCGCGGGTGAAAACGAGAAGGTAATGCGAGGTCTGGTTATCGAAATATGGCCATCCAAAGTGATTTTTCTGAAAATTGCCCCAAATCTAAGAAAGTCATCGGATGCGGATGGCGATATTTTCGAAACCAAGGTTCGCAGGGGGTTGCAGTTTTCAGTACTGAATAGAGAATGAACATACATTTCCGTGGATGTGCCAATCTTTGCAAATTTCGAAAACAAAGTTTTTCTAAATTTTTGAAAAATTCATGGACTAACCACTTGTCTACAAAAATCATTATTTTTTCAAAGTTCACCAAACCCATCGACATGTACATCAAACGAAAGGTCTATTCAAGACCTACATACCTATTTAATCCAAAACTATCTGGGAGAACTGGTTATCGAAATATGGGGAAAATGGTGAATCAAAGTGATTTTATCGATTTTTCGCTCTCAACTACCTAACTATGTGTTGGGGTGGCGATATTTCCAAAACCAAGCCTTGCAACAGGTTGCGGTTTTCAAAATCCCTGCTTATCTTTTCAAGAGCTATTCGCGGGTGAAAACGAGAAGGTAATGCGAGGTCTGGTTATCGAAATATGGCCATCCAAAGTGATTTTTCTGAAAATTGCCCCAAAATCTAAAAAAGTCATCGGATGCGGATGGCGATATTTTCGAAACCAAGGCTCGAAGGGGGTTGCAGTTTTCAGTACTGAAAAGAGAATGAACATACCTTTCCGTGAATGTGCCAATCTTTGCAAATTTTGAAAACAAAGTTTTTCTAAATTTTTGAAAAATTCATGGACTATCCACTTGTCTACAAAAATCATTATTTTTTCAAAGTTCACCAAACCCATCGACATGTACATCAAACAAAAGGTCTTTTCAATACCTACATACCCATGTAATCCAAAACTATCTGGGAGAACTGGTTATCGAAATATGGGGAAAATGGTGAATCAAAGTGATTTTATCGATTTTTCGCTTTCAACTACCTAACTATGTGTTGGGGTGGCGATATTTCCAAAACCAAGCCTTGCAACAGGTTGCGGTTTTCAAAATCCCGGCTTATCTTTTCAAGAGCTATTCGCGGGTGAAAACGAGAAGGTAATGCGAGGTCTGGTTATCGAAATATGGCCATCCAAAGTGATTTTTCTGAAAATTGCCCCAAATCTAAGAAAGTCATCGGATGGGGATGGCGATATTTTCGAAACCAAGGTTCGCAGGGGGTTGCAGTTTTTAGTACTGAATAGAGAATGAACATACCTTTCCGTGGATGTGCCAATCTTTGCAAATTTCGAAAACAAAGTTTTTCTAAATTTTTGAAAAATTCATGGATCACTTGTCTACAAAAATCATTATTTTTTCCAAGTTCACCAAACCCATCGACATGTACATCAAACGAAAGGTCTATTCAAGACCTACATACCTATTTAATCCAAAACTATCTGGGAGAACTGGTTATTGAAATATGGGGAAAATGGTGAATCAAAGTGATTTTATCGATTTTTCGCTCTCAACTACCTAACTATGTGTTGGGGTGGCGATATTTCCAAAACCAAGCCTTGCAACAGGTTGCGGTTTTCAAAATCCCTGCTTATCTTTTCAAGAGCTATTCGCGGGTGAAAACGAGAAGGCAATGCGAGGTCTGGTTATCGAAATATGGCCATCCAAAGTGATTTTTCTGAAAATTGCCCCAAATCTAAGAAAGTCATCGGATGCGGATGGCGATATTTTCGAAAATAAGGCTCGTAGGGGGTTGCAGTTTTCCGTACTGAATAGAGAATGAACATACCTTTCCGTGGATGTGTCAATCTTTGCAAATTTCGAAAACAAAGTTTTTCAAAATTTTTGAAAAATTCATGGACTATCGGATGCGGATGGCGATATTTTCGAAACCAAGGTTCGCAGGGGGTTGCAGTTTTCAGTACTGAATAGAGAATGAACATACCTTTCCGTGGATGTGCCAATCTTTGCAAATTTCGAAAACAAAGTTTTTCAAAATTTTTGAAAAATTCATGGACTAACTAACCACTTGTCTACAAAAATCATTATTTTTTCAAAGTTCACCAAACCCATCGACATGTACATCAAACGAAAGGTCTATTCAAGACCTACATACCTATTTAATCCAAAACTATCTGGGAGAACTGGTTATCGAAATATGGGGAAAATGGTGAATCAAAGTGATTTTATCGATTTTTCGCTCTCAACTACCTAACTATGTGTTGGGGTGGCGATATTTCCAAAACCAAGCCTTGCAACAGGCTGCGGTTTTCAAAATCCCGGCTTATCTTTTCAAGAGCTATTCGCGGGTGAAAACGAGAAGGTAATGCGAGGTCTGGTTATCGAAATATGGCCATCCAAAGTGATTTTTCTGAAAATTGCCCCAAATCTAAAAAAGCCATCGGATGCGGATGGCGATATTTTCGAAACCAAGGCTCGAAGGGGGTTGCAGTTTTCAGTACTGAATAGAGAATGAACATACCTTTCCGTGGATGTGCCAATCTTTGCAAATTTCGAAAACAAAGTTTTTCTAAATTTTTGAAAAATTCATGGACTAACAACTTGTCTACAAAAATCATTATTTTTTCAAAGTTCACCAAACCCATCGAGATGCACAGCAAACCAAAGGCCTATTCAATACCTACATACCAATGTAACCCAAAACTCTCTGGGAGAACTGGTTATCGAAATATGGGGAAAATGGTGAGTCAAAGTGATTTTATCGATTTTTCGCTCTCAACTACCTAACTATGTGTTGGGGTGGCGATATTTCCAAAACCAAGCCTTGCAACAGGTTGCGGTTTTCAAAATCCCTGCTTATCTTTTCAAGAGCTATTCGCGGGTGAAAACGAGAAGGCAATGCGAGGTCTGGTTATCGAAATATGGCCATCCAAAGTGATTTTTCTGAAAATTGCCCCAAATCTAAGAAAGTCATCGGATGGGGATGGCGATATTTTCGAAACCAAGGTTCGCGGGGGGTTGCAGTTTTCAGTACTGAATAGAGAATGAACATACCTTTCCGTGGATGTGCCAATCTTTGCAAATTTCGAAAACAAAGTTTTTCTAAATTTTTGAAAAATTCATGGATTAACCACTTGTCTACAAAAATCATTATTTTTTCCAAGTTCACCAAACCCATCGACATGTACATCAAACGAAAGGTCTATTCAAGACCTACATACCTATTTAATCCAAAACTATCTGGGAGAACTGGTTATTGAAATATGGGGAAAATGGTGAATCAAAGTGATTTTATCGATTTTTCGCTCTCAACTACCTAACTATGTGTTGGGGTGGCGATATTTCCAAAACCAAGCCTTGCAACAGGTTGCGGTTTTCAAAATCCCTGCTTATCTTTTCAAGAGCTATTCGCGGGTGAAAACGAGAAGGCAATGCGAGGTCTGGTTATCGAAATATGGACATCCAAAGTGATTTTTCTGAAAATTGCCCCAAATCTAAGAAAGTCATCGGATGCGGATGGCGATATTTTCGAAAATAAGGCTCGTAGGGGGTTGCAGTTTTCCGTACTGAATAGAGAATGAACATACCTTTCCGTGGATGTGTCAATCTTTGCAAATTTCGAAAACAAAGTTTTTCAAAATTTTTGAAAAATTCATGGACTATCGGATGCGGATGGCGATATTTTCGAAACCAAGGTTCGCAGGGGGTTGCAGTTTTCAGTACTGAATAGAGAATGAACATACCTTTCCGTGGATGTGCCAATCTTTGCAAATTTCGAAAACAAAGTTTTTCAAAATTTTTGAAAAATTCATGGACTAACTAACCACTTGTCTACAAAAATCATTATTTTTTCAAAGTTCACCAAACCCATCGACATGTACATCAAACGAAAGGTCTATTCAAGACCTACATACCTATTTAATCCAAAACTATCTGGGAGAACTGGTTATCGAAATATGGGGAAAATGGTGAATCAAAGTGATTTTATCGATTTTTCGCTCTCAACTACCTAACTATGTGTTGGGGTGGCGATATTTCCAAAACCAAGCCTTGCAACAGGCTGCGGTTTTCAAAATCCCGGCTTATCTTTTCAAGAGCTATTCGCGGGTGAAAACGAGAAGGTAATGCGAGGTCTGGTTATCGAAATATGGCCATCCAAAGTGATTTTTCTGAAAATTGCCCCAAATCTAAAAAAGCCATCGGATGCGGATGGCGATATTTTCGAAACCAAGGCTCGAAGGGGGTTGCAGTTTTCAGTACTGAATAGAGAATGAACATACCTTTCCGTGGATGTGCCAATCTTTGCAAATTTCGAAAACAAAGTTTTTCTAAATTTTTGAAAAATTCATGGACTAACAACTTGTCTACAAAAATCATTATTTTTTCAAAGTTCACCAAACCCATCGAGATGCACAGCAAACCAAAGGCCTATTCAATACCTACATACCAATGTAACCCAAAACTCTCTGGGAGAACTGGTTATCGAAATATGGGGAAAATGGTGAGTCAAAGTGATTTTATCGATTTTTCGCTCTCAACTACCTAACTATGTGTTGGGGTGGCGATATTTCCAAAACCAAGCCTTGCAACAGGTTGCGGTTTTCAAAATCCCGGCTTATCTTTTCAAGAGCTATTCGCGGGTGAAAACGAGAAGGTAATGCGAGGTCTGGTTATCGAAATATGGCCATCCAAAGTGATTTTTCTGAAAATTGCCCCAAATCTAAGAAAGTCATCGGATGCGGATGGCGATATTTTCGAAACCAAGGCTCGTAGGGGGTTGCAGTTTTCAGTACTGAATAGAGAATGAACATACCTTTCCGTGGATGTGCCAATCTTTGCAAATTTCGAAAACAAAGTTTTTCTAAATTTTTGAAAAATTCATGGACTAACCACTTGTCTACAAAAATCATTATTTTTTCAAAGCTCACCAAACCCATCGACATGTACATCAAACGAAAGGTCTATTCAAGACCTACATACCTATTTAATCCAAAACTATCTGGGAGAACTGGTTATCGAAATATGGGGAAAATGGTGAATCAAAGTGATTTTATCGATTTTTCGCTCTCAACTACCTAACTATGTGTTGGGTTGGCGATATTTCCAAAACCAAGCCTTGCAACAGGTTGCGGTTTTCAAAATCCCTGCTTATCTTTTCAAGAGCTATTCGCGGGTGAAAACGAGAAGGTAATGCGAGGTCTGGTTATCGAAATATGGCCATCCAAAGTGATTTTTCTGAAAATTGCCCCAAATCTAAAAAAGTCATCGGATGCGGATGGCGATATTTTCGAAACCAAGGCTCGAAGGGGGTTGCAGTTTTCAGTACTGAATAGAGAATGAACATACCTTTCCGTGGATGTGCCAATCTTTGCAAATTTCGAAAACAAAGTTTTTCAAAATTTTTGAAAAATTCATGGACTAACTAACCACTTGTCTACAAAAATCATTATTTTTTCAAAGTTCACCAAACCCATCGACATGTACATCAAACGAAAGGTCTATTCAAGACCTACATACCTATTTAATCCAAAACTATCTGGGAGAACTGGTTATCGAAATATGGGGAAAATGGTGAATCAAAGTGATTTTATCGATTTTTCGCTCTCAACTACCTAACTATGTGTTGGGGTGGCGATATTTCCAAAACCAAGCCTTGCAACAGGCTGCGGTTTTCAAAATCCCGGCTTATCTTTTCAAGAGCTATTCGCGGGTGAAAACGAGAAGGTAATGCGAGGTCTGGTTATCGAAATATGGCCATCCAAAGTGATTTTTCTGAAAATTGCCCCAAATCTAAAAAAGTCATCGGATGCGGATGGCGATATTTTCGAAACCAAGGCTCGAAGGGGGTTGCAGTTTTCAGTACTGAATAGAGAATGAACATACCTTTCCGTGGATGTGCCAATCTTTGCAAATTTCGAAAACAAAGTTTTTCAAAATTTTTGAAAAATTCATGGACTAACTAACCACTTGTCTACAAAAATCATTATTTTTTCAAAGTTCACCAAACCCATCGACATGTACATCAAACGAAAGGTCTATTCAAGACCTACATACCTATTTAATCCAAAACTATCTGGGAGAACTGGTTATCGAAATATGGGGAAAATGGTGAATCAAAGTGATTTTATCGATTTTTCGCTTTCAACTACTTAACTATGTGTTGGGGTGGCGATATTTCCAAAACCAAGCCTTGCAACAGGTTGCGGTTTTCAAAATCCCGGCTTATCTTTTCAAGAGCTATTCGCGGGTGAAAACGAGAAGGTAATGCGAGGTCTGGTTATCGAAATATGGCCATCCAAAGTGATTTTTCTGAAAATTGCCCCAAATCTAAGAAAGTCATCGGATGCGGATGGCGATATTTTCGAAACCAAGGCTCGAAGGGGGTTGCAGTTTTCCGTACTGAATAGAGAATGAACATACCTTTCCGTGGATATGTCAATCTTTGCAAATTTCGAAAACAAAGTTTTTCTAATTTTTTGAAAAATTCATGGACTAACCACTTGTCTACAAAAATCATTATTTTTTCAAAGTTCACCAAACCCATCGAGATGTACATCAAACGAAAGGTCTATTCAAGACCTACATACCTATTTAATCCAAAACTATCTGGGAGAACTGGTTATCGAAATATGGGGAAAATGCTGAATCAAAGCGATTTTATCGATTTTTCGCTCTCAACTACCTAACTATGTGTTGGGGTGGCGATATTTCCAAAACCAAGCCTTGCAACAGGTTGCGGTTTTCAAAATCCCTGCTTATCTTTTCAAGAGCTATTCGCGGGTGAAAACGAGAAGGCAATGCGAGGTCTGGTTATCGAAATATGGCCATCCAAAGTGATTTTTCTGAAAATTGCCCCAAATCTAAGAAAGTCATCGGATGCGGATGGCGATATTTTCGAAACCAAGGCTCGTAGGGGGTTGCAGTTTTCAGTACTGAATAGAGAATGAACATACCTTTCCGTGGATGTGCCAATCTTTGCAAATTTCGAAAACAAAGTTTTTCAAAATTTTTGAAAAATTCATGGACTAACTAACCACTTGTCTACAAAAATCATTATTTTTTCAAAGTTCACCAAACCCATCGAGATGTACATCAAACGAAAGGTCTATTCAATACCTACATACCCATGTAATCCAAAACTCTCTGGGAGAACTGGTTATCGAAATATGGGGAAAATGCTGAATCAAAGTGATTTTATCGATTTTTCGCTCTCAACTACCTAACTATGTGTTGGGGTGGCGATATTTCCAAAACCAAGCCTTGCAACAGGTTGCGGTTTTCAAAATCCCTGCTTATCTTTTCAAGAGCTATTCGCTGGTGAAAATGAGAAGGTAATGCGAGGTCTGGTTATCGAAATATGGCCATCCAAAGTGATTTTTCTGAAAATTGCCCCAAATCTAAGAAAGTCATCGGATGCGGATGGCGATATTTTCGAAACCAAGGCTCGTAGGGGGTTGCAGTTTTCGGTACTGAATAGAGAATGAACATACCTTTCCGTGGATGTGCCAATCTTTGCAAATTTCGAAAACAAAGTTTTTCTAAATTTTTGAAAAATTCATGGACTAACCACTCGTCTACAAAAATCATTATTTTTTCAAAGTTCACCAAACCCATCGAGATGCACAGCAAACCAAAGGCCTATTCAATACCTACATACCAATGTAACCCAAAACTCTCTGGGAGAACTGGTTATCGAAATATGGGGAAAATGGTGAATCAAAGTGATTTTATCGATTTTTCGCTCTCAACTACCCAACTATGTGTTGGGGTGGCGATATTTCCAAAACCAAGCCTTGCAACAGCTATCGGTTTTCAAAATCCCTGCTTATCTTTTCAAGAGCTATTCGCGGGTGAAAACGAGAAGGTAATGCGAGGTCTGGTTATCGAAATATGGCCATCCAAAATGATTTTTCTGAAAATTGCCCCAAATCTAAAAAAGTCATCGGATGCGGATGGCGATATTTTCGAAACCAAGGCTCGAAGGGGGTTGCAGTTTTCAGTACTGAATAGAGAATGAACATACCTTTCCGTGAATGTGCCAATCTTTGCAAATTTTGAAAACAAAGTTTTTCTAAATTTTTGAAAAATTCATGGACTAACCACTTGTCTACAAAAATCGTTATTTTTTCAAAGTTCACCAAACCCATCGAGATGTACATCAAACGAAAGGTCTATTCAAGACCTACATACCTATTTAATCCAAAACTATCTGGGAGAACTGGTTATCGAAATATGGGGAAAATGGTGAATCAAAGTGATTTTATCGATTTTTCGCTCTCAACTACCTAACTATGTGTTGGGGTGGCGATATTTCCAAAACCAAGCCTTGCAACAGGTTGCGGTTTTCAAAATCCCTGCTTATCTTTTCAAGAGCTATTCGCGGGTGAAAACGAGAAGGTAATGCGAGGTCTGGTTATCGAAATATGGCCATCCAAAGTGATTTTTCTGAAAATTGCCCCAAATCTAAGAAAGTCATCGGATGCGGATGGCGATATTTTCGAAACCAAGGCTCGTAGGGGGTTGCAGTTTTCCGTACTGAATAGAGAATGAACATACCTTTCCGTGGATATGTCAATCTTTGCAAATTTCGAAAACAAAGTTTTTCTAATTTTTTGAAAAATTCATGGACTAACCACTTGTCTACAAAAATCATTATTTTTTCAAAGTTCACCAAACCCATCGAGATGTACATCAAACGAAAGGTCTATTCAAGACCTACATACCTATTTAATCCAAAACTATCTGGGAGAACTGGTTATCGAAATATGGGGAAAATGCTGAATCAAAGCGATTTTATCGATTTTTCGCTCTCAACTACCTAACTATGTGTTGGGGTGGCGATATTTCCAAAACCAAGCCTTGCAACAGGTTGCGGTTTTCAAAATCCCTGCTTATCTTTTCAAGAGCTATTCGCGGGTGAAAACGAGAAGGTAATGCGAGGTCTGGTTATCGAAATATGGCCATCCAAAGTGATTTTTCTGAAAATTGTCCCAAATCTAAGAAAGTCATCGGATGCGGATGGTGATATTTTCGAAACTAAGGCTCGTAGGGTTGCAGTTTTCCGTACTGAATAGAGAATGAACATACCTTTCCGTGGATGTGTCAATCTTTGCAAATTTCGAAAACAAAGTTTTTCTAAATTTTTGAAAAATTCATGGACTAACCACTTGTCTACAAAAATCATTATTTTTTCAAAGTTCACCAAACCCATCGAGATGCACAGCAAACCAAAGGCCTATTCAATACCTACATACCAATGTAACCCAAAACTCTCTGGGAGAACTGGTTATCGAAATATGGGGAAAATGGTGAGTCAAAGTGATTTTATCGATTTTTCGCTCTCAACTACCTAACTATATGTTCAGGTGGCGATATTTCCAAAACCAAGCCTAGTAAGAGGCTGCGGTTTTTAAAATCCCTGCTTAACTTTTCAAGAGCTATTCGCATGTGAAAACAAGAAGGTAATGCGAGGTCTGGTTATCGAAATATGGCCATCCAAAGTGATTTTTCTGAAAATTGCCCCAAATCTAAGAAAGTCATCGGATGCGGATGGCGATATTTTCGAAACCAAGGCTCGTAGGGGGTTGCAGTTTTCCGTACTGAATAGAGAATGAACATACCTTTCCGTGGATATGTCAATCTTTGCAAATTTCGAAAACAAAGTTTTTCTAATTTTTTGAAAAATTCATGGACTAACCACTTGTCTACAAAAATCATTATTTTTTCAAAGTTCACCAAACCCATCGAGATGTACATCAAACGAAAGGTCTATTCAAGACCTACATACCTATTTAATCCAAAACTATCTGGGAGAACTGGTTATCGAAATATGGGGAAAATGCTGAATCAAAGCGATTTTATCGATTTTTCGCTCTCAACTACCTAACTATGTGTTGGGGTGGCGATATTTCCAAAACCAAGCCTTGCAACAGGTTGCGGTTTTCAAAATCCCTGCTTATCTTTTCAAGAGCTATTCGCGGGTGAAAACGAGAAGGTAATGCGAGGTCTGGTTATCGAAATATGGCCATCCAAAGTGATTTTTCTGAAAATTGCCCCAAATCTAAGAAAGTCATCGGATGCGGATGGCGATATTTTCGAAACCAAGGCTCGTAGGGGGTTGCAGTTTTCCGTACTGAATAGAGAATGAACATACCTTTCCGTGGATATGTCAATCTTTGCAAATTTCGAAAACAAAGTTTTTCTAAATTTTTGAAAAATTCATGGACTAACCACTTGTCTACAAAAATCATTATTTTTTCAAAGTTCACCAAACCCATCGACATGTACATCAAACGAAAGGTCTATTCAAGACCTACATACCTATTTAATCCAAAACTATCTGGGGGAACTGGTTATCGAAATATGGGGAAAATGGTGAATCAAAGTGATTTTATCGATTTTTCGCTTTCAACTACCTAACTATGTGTTGGGGTGGCGATATTTCCAAAACCAAGCCTTGCAACAGGTTGCGGTTTTCAAAATCCCTGCTTATCTTTTCAAGAGCTATTCGCGGGTGAAAACGAGAAGGTAATGCGAGGTCTGGTTATCGAAATATGGCCATCCAAAGTGATTTTTCTGAAAATTGCCCCAAATCTAAGAAAGTCATCGGATGCGGATGGCGATATTTTCGAAACCAAGGCTCGTAGGGGGTTGCAGTTTTCCGTACTGAATAGAGAATGAACATACCTTTCCGTGGATATGTCAATCTTTGCAAATTTCGAAAACAAAGTTTTTCTAATTTTTTGAAAAATTCATGGACTAACCACTTGTCTACAAAAATCATTATTTTTTCAAAGTTCACCAAACCCATCGAGATGTACATCAAACGAAAGGTCTATTCAAGACCTACATACCTATTTAATCCAAAACTATCTGGGAGAACTGGTTATCGAAATATGGGGAAAATGCTGAATCAAAGCGATTTTATCGATTTTTCGCTCTCAACTACCTAACTATGTGTTGGGGTGGCGATATTTCCAAAACCAAGCCTTGCAACAGGTTGCGGTTTTCAAAATCCCTGCTTATCTTTTCAAGAGCTATTCGCGGGTGAAAACGAGAAGGTAATGCGAGGTCTGGTTATCGAAATATGGCCATCCAAAGTGATTTTTCTGAAAATTGCCCCAAATCTAAGAAAGTCATCGGATGCGGATGGTGATATTTTCGAAACTAAGGCTCGTAGGGTTGCAGTTTTCCGTACTGAATAGAGAATGAACATACCTTTCCGTGGATGTGTCAATCTTTGCAAATTTCGAAAACAAAGTTTTTCTAAATTTTTGAAAAATTCATGGACTAACCACTTGTCTACAAAAATCATTATTTTTTCAAAGTTCACCAAACCCATCGAGATGCACAGCAAACCAAAGGCCTATTCAATACCTACATACCAATGTAACCCAAAACTCTCTGGGAGAACTGGTTATCGAAATATGGGGAAAATGGTGAGTCAAAGTGATTTTATCGATTTTTCGCTCTCAACTACCTAACTATATGTTCAGGTGGCGATATTTCCAAAACCAAGCCTAGTAAGAGGCTGCGGTTTTTAAAATCCCTGCTTAACTTTTCAAGAGCTATTCGCATGTGAAAACAAGAAGGTAATGCGAGGTCTGGTTATCGAAATATGGCCATCCAAAGTGATTTTTCTGAAAATTGCCCCAAATCTAAAAAAGTCATCGGATGCGGATGGCGATATTTTCGAAACCAAGGCTCGAAGGGGGTTGCAGTTTTCAGTACTGAATAGAGAATGAACATACCTTTCCGTGAATGTGCCAATCTTTGCAAATTTTGAAAACAAAGTTTTTCTAAATTTTTGAAAAATTCATGGACTAACCACTTGTCTACAAAAATCGTTATTTTTTCAAAGTTCACCAAACCCATCGAGATGTACATCAAACGAAAGGTCTATTCAAGACCTACATACATATTTAATCCAAAACTATCTGGGAGAACTGGTTATCGAAATATGGGGAAAATGGTGAATCAAAGTGATTTTATCGATTTTTCGCTCTCAACTACCTAACTATGTGTTGGGGTGGCGATATTTCCAAAACCAAGCCTTGCAACAGGTTGCGGTTTTCAAAATCCCTGCTTATCTTTTCAAGAGCTATTCGCGGGTGAAAACGAGAAGGTAATGCGAGGTCTGGTTATCGAAATATGGCCATCCAAAGTGATTTTTCTGAAAATTGCCCCAAATCTAAGAAAGTCATCGGATGCGGATGGCGATATTTTCGAAACCAAGGCTCGTAGGGGGTTGCAGTTTTCCGTACTGAATAGAGAATGAACATACCTTTCCGTGGATATGTCAATCTTTGCAAATTTCGAAAACAAAGTTTTTCTAAATTTTTGAAAAATTCATGGACTAACCACTTGTCTACAAAAATCATTATTTTTTCAAAGTTCACCAAACCCATCGACATGTACATCAAACGAAAGGTCTATTCAAGACCTACATACCTATTTAATCCAAAACTATCTGGGGGAACTGGTTATCGAAATATGGGGAAAATGGTGAATCAAAGTGATTTTATCGATTTTTCGCTTTCAACTACCTAACTATGTGTTGGGGTGGCGATATTTCCAAAACCAAGCCTTGCAACAGGTTGCGGTTTTCAAAATCCCTGCTTATCTTTTCAAGAGCTATTCGCGGGTGAAAACGAGAAGGTAATGCGAGGTCTGGTTATCGAAATATGGCCATCCAAAGTGATTTTTCTGAAAATTGCCCCAAATCTAAGAAAGTCATCGGATGCGGATGGCGATATTTTCGAAACTAAGGCTCGTAGGGTTGCAGTTTTCCGTACTCAATAGAGAATGAACATACCTTTCCGTGGATGTGTCAATCTTTGCAAATTTCGAAAACAAAGTTTTTCTAAATTTTTGAAAAATTCATGGACTAACCACTTGTCTACAAAAATCATTATTTTTTCAAAGTTCACCAAACCCATCGAGATGCACAGCAAACCAAAGGCCTATTCAATACCTACATACCAATGTAACCCAAAACTCTCTGGGAGAACTGGTTATCGAAATATGGGGAAAATGGTGAATCAAAGTGATTTTATCGATTTTTCGCTCTCAACTACCTAACTATATGTTCAGGTGGCGATATTTCCAAAACCAAGCCTAGTAAGAGGCTGCGGTTTTTAAAATCCCTGCTTTACTTTTCAAGAGCTATTCGCATGTGAAAACAAGAAGGTAATGCGAGGTCTGGTTATCGAAATATGGCCATCCAAAGTGATTTTTCTGAAAATTGCCCCAAATCTAAAAAAGTCATCGGATGCGGATGGCGATATTTTCGAAACCAAGGCTCGAAGGGGGTTGCAGTTTTCAGTACTGAATAGAGAATGAACATACCTTTCCGTGAATGTGCCAATCTTTGCAAATTTTGAAAACAAAGTTTTTCTAAATTTTTGAAAAATTCATGGACTAACCACTTGTCTACAAAAATCGTTATTTTTTCAAAGTTCACCAAACCCATCGAGATGTACATCAAACGAAAGGTCTTTTCAAGACCTACATACCTATTTAATCCAAAACTATCTGGGAGAACTGGTTATCGAAATATGGGGAAAATGGTGAATCAAAGTGATTTTATCGATTTTTCGCTCTCAACTACCTAACTATGTGTTGGGGTGGCGATATTTCCAAAACCAAGCCTTGCAACAGGTTGCGGTTTTCAAAATCCCTGCTTATCTTTTCAAGAGCTATTCGCGGGTGAAAACGAGAAGGTAATGCGAGGTCTGGTTATCGAAATATGGCCCTCCAAAGTGATTTTTCTGAAAATTGCCCCAAATCTAAGAAAGTCATCGGATGCGGATGGCGATATTTTCGAAACCAAGGCTCGTAGGGGGTTGCAGTTTTCCGTACTGAATAGAGAATGAACATACCTTTCCGTGGATATGTCAATCTTTGCAAATTTCGAAAACAAAGTTTTTCTAAATTTTTGAAAAATTCATGGACTAACCACTTGTCTACAAAAATCATTATTTTTTCAAAGTTCACCAAACCCATCGACATGTACATCAAACGAAAGGTCTATTCAAGACCTACAAACCTATTTAATCCAAAACTATCTGGGGGAACTGGTTATCGAAATATGGGGAAAATGCTGAATCAAAGTGATTTTATCGATTTTTCGCTCTCAACTACCTAACTATGTGTTGGGGTGGCGATATTTCCAAAACCAAGCCTTGCAACAGGTTGCGGTTTTCAAAATCCCTGCTTATCTTTTCAAGAGCTATTCGCGGGTGAAAACGAGAAGGTAATGCGAGGTCTGGTTATCGAAATATGGCCATCCAAAGTGATTTTTCTGAAAATTGCCCCAAATCTAAAAAAGTCATCGGATGCGGATGGCGATATTTTCGAAACCAAGGCTCGCAGGGGGTTGCAGTTTTCAGTACTGAATAGAGAATGAACATACCTTTCCGTGGATGTGCCAATCTTTGCAAATTTCGAAAACAAAGTTTTTCTAATTTTTTGAAAAATTCATGGACTAACCACTTGTCTACAAAAATCATTATTTTTTCAAAGTTCACCAAACCCATCGAGATGTACATCAAACGAAAGGTCTATTCAAGACCTACATACCTATTCAATCCAAAACTATCTGGGAGAACTGGTTATCGAAATATGAGGAAAATGCTGAATCAAAGCGATTTTATCGATTTTTCGCTCTCAACTACCTAACTATGTGTTGGGGTGGCGATATTTCCAAAACCAAGCCTTGCAACAGGTTGCGGTTTTCAAAATCCCTGCTTATCTTTTCAAGAGCTATTCGCGGGTGAAAACGAGAAGGTAATGCGAGGTCTGGTTATCGAAATATGGCCATCCAAAGTGATTTTTCTGAAAATTGCCCCAAATCTAAAAAAGTCATCGGATGCGGATGGCGATATTTTCGAAACCAAGGCTCGCAGGGGGTTGCAGTTTTCAGTACTGAATAGAGAATGAACATACCTTTCCGTGGATGTGCCAATCTTTGCAAATTTCGAAAACAAAGTTTTTCTAATTTTTTGAAAAATTCATGGACTAACCACTTGTCTACAAAAATCATTATTTTTTCAAAGTTCACCAAACCCATCGAGATGTACATCAAACGAAAGGTCTATTCAAGACCTACATACCTATTCAATCCAAAACTATCTGGGAGAACTGGTTATCGAAATATGAGGAAAATGCTGAATCAAAGCGATTTTATCGATTTTTCGCTCTCAACTACCTAACTATGTGTTGGGGTGGCGATATTTCCAAAACCAAGCCTTGCAACAGGTTGCGGTTTTCAAAATCCCTGCTTATCTTTTCAAGAGCTATTCGCGGGTGAAAACGAGAAGGTAATGCGAGGTCTGGTTATCGAAATATGGCCATCCAAAGTGATTTTTCTGAAAATTGTCCCAAATCTAAGAAAGTCATCGGATGCGGATGGCGATATTTTCGAAAGTAAGGCTCGTAGGGTTGCAGTTTTCCGTACTGAATAGAGAATGAACATACCTTTCCGTGGATATGTCAATCTTTGCAAATTTTGAAAACAAAGTTTTTCTAAATTTTTGAAAAATTCATGGACTAACCACTTGTCTACAAAAATCGTTATTTTTTCAAAGTTCACCAAACCCATCGAGATGCACAGTAAACCAAAGGCCTATTCAATACCTACATACCAATGTAACCCAAAACTCTCTGGGAGAACTGGTTATCGAAATATGGGGAAAATGGTGAATCAAAGTGATTTTATCGATTTTTCGCTCTCAACTACCTAACTATATGTTCAGGTGGCGATATTTCCAAAACCAAGCCTAGTAAGAGGCTGCGGTTTTTAAAATCCCTGCTTAACTTTTCAAGAGCTATTCGCATGTGAAAACAAGAAGGTAATGCGAGGTCTGGTTATCGAAATATGGCCATCCAAAGTGATTTTTCTGAAAATTGCCCCAAATCTAAAAAAGTCATCGGATGCGGATGGCGATATTTTCGAAACCAAGGCTCGAAGGGGGTTGCAGTTTTCAGTACTGAATAGAGAATGAACATACCTTTCCGTGGATATGTCAATCTTTGCAAATTTTGAAAACAAAGTTTTTCTAAATTTTTGAAAAATTCATGGACTAACCACTTGTCTACAAAAATCGTTATTTTTTCAAAGTTCACCAAACCCATCGAGATGTACATCAAACGAAAGGTCTTTTCAAGACCTACATACCTATTTAATCCAAAACTATCTGGGAGAACTGGTTATCGAAATATGGGGAAAATGGTGAATCAAAGTGATTTTATCGATTTTTCGCTCTCAACTACCTAACTATGTGTTGGGGTGGCGATATTTCCAAAACCAAGCCTTGCAACAGGTTGCGGTTTTCAAAATCCCTGCTTATCTTTTCAAGAGCTATTCGCGGGTGAAAACGAGAAGGTAATGCGAGGTCTGGTTATCGAAATATGGCCCTCCAAAGTGATTTTTCTGAAAATTGCCCCAAATCTAAGAAAGTCATCGGATGCGGATGGCGATATTTTCGAAACCAAGGCTCGTAGGGGGTTGCAGTTTTCCGTACTGAATAGAGAATGAACATACCTTTCCGTGGATATGTCAATCTTTGCAAATTTCGAAAACAAAGTTTTTCTAAATTTTTGAAAAATTCATGGACTAACCACTTGTCTACAAAAATCATTATTTTTTCAAAGTTCACCAAACCCATCGAGATGTACATCAAACGAAAGGTCTATTCAAGACCTACAAACCTATTTAATCCAAAACTATCTGGGGGAACTGGTTATCGAAATATGGGGAAAATGCTGAATCAAAGTGATTTTATCGATTTTTCGCTCTCAACTACCTAACTATGTGTTGGGGTGGCGATATTTCCAAAACCAAGCCTTGCAACAGGTTGCGGTTTTCAAAATCCCTGCTTATCTTTTCAAGAGCTATTCGCGGGTGAAAACGAGAAGGTAATGCGAGGTCTGGTTATCGAAATATGGCCATCCAAAGTGATTTTTCTGAAAATTGCCCCAAATCTAAAAAAGTCATCGGATGCGGATGGCGATATTTTCGAAACCAAGGCTCGCAGGGGGTTGCAGTTTTCAGTACTGAATAGAGAATGAACATACCTTTCCGTGGATGTGCCAATCTTTGCAAATTTCGAAAACAAAGTTTTTCTAATTTTTTGAAAAATTCATGGACTAACCACTTGTCTACAAAAAATCATTATTTTTTCAAAGTTCACCAAACCCATCGAGATGTACATCAAACGAAAGGTCTATTCAAGACCTACATACCTATTCAATCCAAAACTATCTGGGAGAACTGGTTATCGAAATATGAGGAAAATGCTGAATCAAAGCGATTTTATCGATTTTTCGCTCTCAACTACCTAACTATGTGTTGGGGTGGCGATATTTCCAAAACCAAGCCTTGCAACAGGTTGCGGTTTTCAAAATCCCTGCTTATCTTTTCAAGAGCTATTCGCGGGTGAAAACGAGAAGGTAATGCGAGGTCTGGTTATCGAAATATGGCCATCCAAAGTGATTTTTCTGAAAATTGCCCCAAATCTAAGAAAGTCATCGGATGCGGATGGCGATATTTTCGAAACTAAGGCTCGTAGGGTTGCAGTTTTCCGTACTGAATAGAGAATGAACATACCTTTCCGTGGATATGTCAATCTTTGCAAATTTTGAAAACAAAGTTTTTCTAAATTTTTGAAAAATTCATGGACTAACCACTTGTCTACAAAAATCGTTATTTTTTCAAAGTTCACCAAACCCATCGAGATGCACAGTAAACCAAAGGCCTATTCAATACCTACATACCAATGTAACCCAAAACTCTCTGGGAGAACTGGTTATCGAAATATGGGGAAAATGGTGAATCAAAGTGATTTTATCGATTTTTCGCTCTCAACTACCTAACTATATGTTCAGGTGGCGATATTTCCAAAACCAAGCCTAGTAAGAGGCTGCGGTTTTTAAAATCCCTGCTTAACTTTTCAAGAGCTATTCGCATGTGAAAACAAGAAGGTAATGCGAGGTCTGGTTATCGAAATATGGCCATCCAAAGTGATTTTTCTGAAAATTGCCCCAAATCTAAAAAAGTCATCGGATGCGGATGGCGATATTTTCGAAACCAAGGCTCGAAGGGGGTTGCAGTTTTCAGTACTGAATAGAGAATGAACATACCTTTCCGTGGATATGTCAATCTTTGCAAATTTTGAAAACAAAGTTTTTCTAAATTTTTGAAAAATTCATGGACTAACCACTTGTCTACAAAAATCGTTATTTTTTCAAAGTTCACCAAACCCATCGAGATGTACATCAAACGAAAGGTCTATTCAAGACCTACATACCTATTTAATCCAAAACTATCTGGGGAACTGGTTATCGAAATATGGGGAAAATGGTGAATCAAAGCGATTTTATCGATTTTTCGCTCTCAACTACCTAACTATGTGTTGGGGTGGCGATATTTCCAAAACCAAGCCTTGCAACAGGTTGCGGTTTTCAAAATCCCTGCTTATCTTTTCAAGAGCTATTCGCGGGTGAAAACGAGAAGGTAATGCGAGGTCTGGTTATCGAAATATGGCCATCCAAAGTGATTTTTCTGAAAATTGCCCCAAATCTAAGAAAGTCATCGGATGCGGATGGCGATATTTTCGAAACCAAGGCTCGTAGGGGGTTGCAGTTTTCCGTACTGAATAGAGAATGAACATACCTTTCCGTGGATATGTCAATCTTTGCAAATTTCGAAAACAAAGTTTTTCTAAATTTTTGAAAAATTCATGGACTCACTTGTCTACAAAAATCATTATTTTTTCAAAGTTCACCAAACCCATCGACATGTACATCAAACGAAAGGTCTATTCAAGACCTACATACCTATTTAATCCAAAACTATCTGGGGGAACTGGTTATCGAAATATGGGGAAAATGGTGAATCAAAGTGATTTTATCGATTTTTCGCTTTCAACTACCTAACTATGTGTTGGGGTGGCGATATTTCCAAAACCAAGCCTTGCAACAGGTTGCGGTTTTCAAAATCCCTGCTTATCTTTTCAAGAGCTATTCGCGGGTGAAAACGAGAAGGTAATGCGAGGTCTGGTTATCGAAATATGGCCATCCAAAGTGATTTTTCTGAAAATTGCCCCAAATCTAAGAAAGTCATCGGATGCGGATGGCGATATTTTCGAAACCAAGGCTCGAAGGGGGTTGCAGTTTTCAGTACTGAATAGAGAATGAACATACCTTTCCGTGGATGTGCCAATCTTTGCAAATTTCGAAAACAAAGTTTTTCTAATTTTTTGAAAAATTCATGGACTAACCACTTGTCTACAAAAATCATTATTTTTTCAAAGTTCACCAAACCCATCGAGATGTACATCAAACGAAAGGTCTATTCAATACCTACATACCCATGTAATCCAAAACTCTCTGGGTGAACTGGTTATCGAAATATGGGGAAAATGGTGAATCAAAGTGATTTTATCGATTTTTCGCTCTCAACTACCTAACTATGTGTTGGGGTGGCGATATTTCCAAAACCAAGCCTTGCAACAGGTTGCGGTTTTCAAAATCCCTGCTTATCTTTTCAAGAGCTATTCGCGGGTGAAAACGAGAAGGTAGTGCGAGGTCTGGTTATCGAAATATGGCCATCCAAAGTGATTTTTCTGAAAATTGCCCCAAATCTAAGAAAGTCATCGGATGCGGATGGCGATATTTTCGAAACCAAGGCTCGTAGGGGGTTGCAGTTTTCAGTACTGAATAGAGAATGAACATACCTTTCCGTGAATGTGCCAATCTTTGCAAATTTCGAAAACAAAGTTTTTCTAAATTTTTGAAAAATTCATGGACTCACTTGTCTACAAAAATCATTATTTTTTTAAAGTTCACCAAACCCATCGAGATGTACATCAAACGAAAGGTCTATTCAATACCTACATACCAATGTAACCCAAAACTCTCTGGGAGAACTGGTTATCGAAATATGGGGAAAATGCTGAATCAAAGTGATTTTATCGATTTTTCGCTCTCAACTACCTAACTATGTGTTGGGGTGGCGATATTTCCAAAACCAATCTAAGAAAGTCATCGGATGCGGATGGCGATATTTTCGAAACCAAGGCTCGTAGGGGGTTGTAGTTTTCAGTACTGAATAGAGAATGAACATACCTTTCCGTGAATGTGCCAATCTTTGCAAATTTCGAAAACAAAGTTTTTCTAAATTTTTGAAAAATTCATGGACTAACCACTTGTCTACAAAAATCATTATTTTTTTAAAGTTCACCAAACCCATCGAGATGTACATCAAACGAAAGGTCTATTCAATACCTACATACCAATGTAACCCAAAACTCTCTGGGAGAACTGGTTATCGAAATATGGGGAAAATGCTGAATCAAAGTGATTTTATCGATTTTTCGCTCTCAACTACCTAACTATGTGTTGGGGTGGCGATATTTCCAAAACCAATCTAAGAAAGTCATCGGATGCGGATGGCGATATTTTCGAAACCAAGGCTCGTAGGGGGTTGTAGTTTTCAGTACTGAATAGAGAATGAACATACCTTTCCGTGAATGTGCCAATCTTTGCAAATTTCGAAAACAAAGTTTTTCTAAATTTTTGAAAAATTCATGGACTAACCACTTGTCTACAAAAATCATTATTTTTTTAAAGTTCACCAAACCCATCGAGATGTACATCAAACGAAAGGTCTATTCAATACCTACATACCAATGTAACCCAAAACTCTCTGGGAGAACTGGTTATCGAAATATGGGGAAAATGCTGAATCAAACTGATTTTATCGATTTTTCGCTCTCAACTGCCTAACTATGTGTTGGGGTGGCGATATTTCCAAAACCAAGCCTTGCAACAGGTTGCGGTTTTCAAAATCCCTGCTTATCTTTTCAAGAGCTATTCGCGGGTGAAAACGAGAAGGTAATGCGAGGTCTGGTTATCGAAATATGGCCATCCAAAGTGATTTTTCTGAAAATTGCCCCAAATCTAAGAAAGTCATCGGATGCGGATGGCGATATTTTCGAAACTAAGGCTCGTAGGGTTGCAGTTTTCCGTACTGAATAGAGAATGAACATACCTTTCCGTGGATGTGTCAATCTTTGCAAATTTCGAAAACAAAGTTTTTCTAAATTTTTGAAAAATTCATGGACTAACCACTTGTCTACAAAAATCATTATTTTTTTAAAGTTCACCAAACCCATCGAGATGTACATCAAACGAAAGGTCTATTCAATACCTACATACCAATGTAACCCAAAACTCTCTGGGAGAACTGGTTATCGAAATATGGGGAAAATGCTGAATCAAAGTGATTTTATCGATTTTTCGCTCTCAACTACCTAACTATGTGTTGGGGTGGCGATATTTCCAAAACCAATCTAAGAAAGTCATCGGATGCGGATGGCGATATTTTCGAAACCAAGGCTCGTAGGGGGTTGTAGTTTTCAGTACTGAATAGAGAATGAACATACCTTTCCGTGGATATGTCAATCTTTGCAAATTTCGAAAACAAAGTTTTTCTAAATTTTTGAAAAATTCATGGACTAACCACTTGTCTACAAAAATCATTATTTTTTTAAAGTTCACCAAACCCATCGAGATGTACATCAAACGAAAGGTCTATTCAATACCTACATACCAATGTAACCCAAAACTCTCTGGGAGAACTGGTTATCGAAATATGGGGAAAATGCTGAATCAAACTGATTTTATCGATTTTTCGCTCTCAACTACCTAACTATGTGTTGGGGTGGCGATATTTCCAAAACCAAGCCTTGCAACAGGTTGCGGTTTTCAAAATCCCTGCTTATCTTTTCAAGAGCTATTCGCGGGTGAAAACGAGAAGGTAATGCGAGGTCTGGTTATCGAAATATGGCCATCCAAAGTGATTTTTCTCAAAATTGCCGCAAATCTAAAAAAGTCATCGGATGCGGATGGTGATATTTTCGAAACCAAGGCTCGTAGGGGGTTGCAGTTTTCAGTGCTGAATACAGAATGAACATACCTTTCCATGGATGGGCCAATTTTTGCTTTAATGAGAAATGAGCTTTTTTTTAATATAGAGAAACCATTTCTTGTCAACGGAGTATATTTTCCATGTTCAAACAAAATATTAAATAATTGCTGAACATAGTTAAATTTGCATTCTCGAACTATTTTCACTTAAAAAAATATTTCGCATTTCTGCATAATTTCAACTACTAGTACATAAGACCTAAGGAAAGAAATAAATTTCCTCAACATAGAGGCAAATTAATATTCAAAACGAGATTCCAGGAAATAAATTGTTAATGAATTATACGATTTGACGCACATTCACTGGGCTAGGACGCACACTTATATTCATAAGCGTGTGCTGCAAAAGTGAACACGTTTTCTGGCGCAAGGTTTTCACACATAAAAACCGTCGCAACCGACGTCATAAGTTAACAAATTTTATGGCGCTTAACTTATTTTAAATACTTGTCATAGTTTTAAATTTAATTTAGAATATTCATGAACGAGTACAATGGTAGGCATTAAGAATCGCAACATACCTAGTTCGTAGAGTACATTTACCTGATTGAGATTTCCGGCACGAATAATTCAAATTCAAATCACATTTTATTTACGACTATTAGGTATGAATCTATTTTAGTTATAAAATGTTGGAAAATATATAAAATTCCTATCTTACATCATCATAAAGTATTTATGCTGTCATCTATGAGATTCTAGCTCTTAGAACAATGAAATATGTAAAATGTTAATTTTTATTTAAGAAATCATTTTTGTTTTCATTATTCAATAATCAGTTTTAAGCCCACAACGGAACCTTACCTTTGCAGTAAATTCAAATAAATATGAGATTTAAGATTTTTTTAGCTGTTCACTTAAAATTTTTTTGAGAATTTTTGACCTCTATCCTTCAAAATTTGACGGAATGCACCTTAATTACAACTTGAGGGAGAAATTAGTAAAAATCATGACTTAAAATTTTGAACAGCCCTCTGTTAAGGTATTAGCATGACACTACTTAACAATTTTCGATCATTAAAGTTTTTAACTAAGCCTTTCTTATACATAGATAGTATATGGCAAGTTATGGATTCGTTAGAAATGGAACTCGAGATTTGAGATTACGATAAAAAAGAGGGTCTCGTAATTCTCTCTGTCGCGGTCTGTTCCATTAAAGCCTAAGCAAATTGGCCTATTTTCTTAACACTTGGTAGATAACATTTCTAAATTCCCAACACACGTCTTTTTTTCTCAAAAATAACGGTATCTGATAGATAATTTTTTTCGAAATATTAAAAAAATATTTTTTTTCTCAAAATCTGTTCCACATATTGAAAAAAAAAATGCACAACTGGGTCGCATGAACTTGCTTTTACAAAATTTCAAAAATAAAAGTTATTAGAGAAAAACTGTTCATAAACTTTCATATCTGAAGATAGGCAAGATATAAGATAACGTTCATTACGTTTGGCAATTCTAGTTGATACCATTTCCATATTTGAAATAGCGTAAAGTTCAGCTGTTGAGAAAGACCATGGAAGCTTAAGGATCATTTTGAAAATCTTATTTTGAGATATTTGGAGTCTGCGAATATGACTAGATGTATATTTACCCCATGCCGGTGAACCAAAAAATATAATTGCTTGGAACACGACTTTGAAAATCAATAGCTTGCTTTCGTTCCTAACTCTGTGCAATGTGATGTTGTTTCGATTTAGTTTTCTGAAACGTTTATGATTCTGAACAAAATCTTCAATATAAAAATCACTTGCATAAATACAACTGCATTAATTTTTGGCTTTTTATATGCAAATCTGTTGGAAAAAAATTCGAATCAAACTGTTTAAAATCCCCCCTCGTATTGGACATTATCATTTGTATCTCAACTCATCCCAGAGCAGGACAGACACAAAAAAAACAAGTTAAATTAAAATATAAAATATTTTCTCACTTAAAAAGAAAACATAGCACAGATACCTATATTTTGAACGCTTCGATTTGTATTCAACAACAATTTTGTTGAAATTATTTTTTAATTTTATTCTGCACATCTGCATATGGACGTGATTCGACTCAATAAAATTGTACTGCTTTTTGTTTGTGTATTGATGACTTTATAAGCCAGGAATATATTTACGGTCTAATTTTGAATTGTTTTGTATTTTATGCAAATTTTTGTGTTTTTTTTTTTTTCATCAGCAGGTATGAGCATGGATATTAATTTTTATTTATTGATGTTTAATTGCAGTTTACTTCATTGGAACCACAAATACTATCATGGCAGGTTGATCCTTGTCAGTTAGAAGACAGCTCAGTGGATATGGAAGATCCAGTTAGATTATTTCAAGGACGACTTCGTGTGGTATGGGAACACGGTGGACATGAATTGTCATCGAAATTGATGATAACAGTTTTGGGGAAAGGTAATGCATGCCAGGACGACAACAAACATCCTTGTTTGAAAATTGGGTAAGTCAATTGCTGGTCTTGGTTTTGCCCTGCAAACAAATTTTATTTATATGTACATTGTGAGGAATTTGGTATTAAGTTAGAAGGTTGCTATTTTGATACAGAATACAAATTTTGACCTAAGATTTACATAAGTTTAGAAAAACTGGCGCAAAATTTTGAACAGCCTATTATTAAGGTATTAGTATGATATTACTTAACAATTTGCTAACTTTATAGTAGTTTACTAACTCGTTCTTAATTTTAAACATGTTCTAACTAGTATCGTACTAAAAGAATTTTCTTAATAAATTGCATCTGAACACACCTAAAACAATGACATTTCCTGTAAAAAAGTAAGTACACGAACCTTTTTTGATGTTTGCAAATGTCAAAGAGTTATATGAAGCTAGCACGATACTAAAAAAATAAAGTTAAATAAATTCGATGATTTTAACTTTAATAAAAGGGTAGAGAAAGTATGATGCTATATTCGAGTGAAATTTGCAAATTCGTTGTTTTAACCTAGTATCATACTAAAACAGCTTTAGCATCGTACTAATTCAATAAAAAATTTGCGCCATTGATGTCAGAAGTGACCAAATTGTGTCTCCCAATTCTTTACATTTCAATTCTCAATTCTTTACATTGGCAGTACTTTTTTCTGTGACATCGAATTTGAAAGATACCTAGTTATTTTGGTTTGGCGATTCAATAGATAGATACTACGTTTATATGCAGTGTCGAAAGATCGAGTTGGATTAGGGTCGGATTTTCGACCCAGGTTTTTCGTCATTTGAGTTGAGAGCTCGATTTGGAGTTGAGTTGAAATAGTGTTGAGCGATCCTGAAACATTTTGTTAAGCCAACTCCTGGACCCAGGTTTTTCGTCTCATATTTCGACTCGACACCACTGAGCGAGTGAGATCGAGTCGAACGAAGCTCATTTCAACTCAATACCCGTTTACAAAGGGTCAAAGCGAGCCTCAAGCTCGCTTCAATACCTCATATAAACGTAGTAAGATTCAAATCTTCAAATTTAAAATTGATTTCGAAAAATATGTTTCAATTCGAGGACTTTACGTGCGTTTTATGATGCTCATAACCGTCTATGAGAGAGACTAATTCGAGAAACTATGGATCGTTTTCAAAACGAAGTTAAACAAATTTTAGTTAAAGTTAGTTCGGGCGGGGTCAAGTTCTTTGCATACGCGCGCCGATGAAATTGTGTTATTTGGCTTCGGGCATATTTGTGCCTTCCTTAGGCTAGGACCGCACTTGCGATTTTTTGTCGAGGCGATTAAAAAGTCGTAGTCGCTACAAATTATTGTCATGCGCGCACTTGTGATTTTTTTGCGCACGATTATTTAATCGCAAAAAATAAAACAGACTACTTCTTATGTGAGTGCACGTATTTGCTACAAATAAGTAGCGACGAAAAATCGCTTGAAAAAATAGAATTATAGAATTTTTATAATCGCTTCGATTTTAAGTCGCATGCGCGTGCATTCACATTTAACGCCATGCGTCCTATTTCATGCGGCTAAGAAATCGTGGATTAAAAATCGCAAGTGCGTGCATAAGGATAGGAACGCACTTGCGATTTCAATCGCGCAGTTTTTATTCGCAAAAATAAAAAACATGAGTTTAAATGAGAATGAACGCACTTGATACCAACAAATCATGACGATTTAAAAGTCGCAATTTGTTTCATTTTTCTTGCGATGCGATTGTCGTAAGTTTAAATGAAACAAATGTACTAAAATAGATATGCTTACACTTGCGATTTAAATTACTACGATTTAAAAATCGTAGTCTCAAAAAGAAATAGGCATGCACGCACTTGCGATTTTTAATCCACGATTTCTTAGCCGCATGAAATAGGACGCATGGCGTTAAACGTGAATGCACGCACATGCGACTTAAAAATCGTAGCGATTATAAAAATTCTACGAGTATAATTCTATTTTTGCAAGCGATTTTTTGTTGCTACTTATTTGTAGCAAATGCGTGCACTCACATAAGAAGTAGTGTGTTTTTTTTTTTCGATTAAATAATCGGGCTAAAAAAAAAAACACAAGTGCGTGCATGACAAAAATTTGTAGCGACTACGACTTTTTAATCGCCTCGACAAAAAATCGCAAGTGCGGTCCTAGCCTAACAATTTCTTCTTGCTATTACGATTTTTAAGTCGCAAGTGTGGGCATATCCATTTGAGTACATGTGTTTCATTTAAGTTTACGACAATCGCATCGCAAGAAAAATGAAACAAATTGCGACTTTTAAATCGTCATGATTTGTTGGTAGCAAGTGCGTTCATTCTCATTTAAATTCATGTGTTCCATTTTTGCGACTAAAAAATCGTGCGATTGAAATCGCAAGTGTGATCCTAGCTTAAATGAGAATAAACGCACTTGATATTAACAAATCGTGACGATTTTTTGGTCGCAATTTTCTTGCGATGCGATTATCGTAAGCTTAAATGAAACAAATGTACTCAAATGGATATGCTCACACTTGCGATTTAAATTACTACGACTTAAAAATCGTAGTCGCAAAGAGAAATCGGCATGCACGCACTTGCGATTTTTAATCCACGATTTATTAGCCGCAAGGAATAAGACACATGGCGTTAAATGTGAATGTACGCACATGCGACTTAAAAATCGTAGCGATTATAAAAATGAAAAAAGTTCCATTTTTGCAAGCGATTTTTTTGTCGCTACTTATTTGTAGCAAATGCGTGCACTCACATAAAAAGTAGTGAGTTTTATTTTTCGCGATTAAATAATCGCGCTCAAAAAAATCACAAGTGCGTGCATGACAAAAATTTGTAGCGACTACGACTTTTTAATCGCCTCGACAAAAAATCGCAAGTGCCGTCCTAGCCTTACAATTTCTTCTTGCTACTACGATTTTTAAGTCGTAGTAATTTAAATCGCAAGTGTGAGCATGTCCATTTGAGTTCATTTGTTTCATTTTAAATTACGACAATCGCATCACAAGCAAAATGAAACAAATTGCGACCTTTAAATCGTCACGATTTGTTGGTATCAAGTGCGTTCATTCTCATTTAAGCTCATGTGTTCTATTTTTGCTACTAAAAAAGTGCGGTCCTAGCCTTATGCCAGGCCATACAAAGTTGCCCTTGATAACCTCAGTAATTGGACAAAGAGCTGTGGACTTAACGACACGTTAACCCACCGAAGAATGAACTAGTGTTGTTTACAAATAAACGCAAATTTCCCAACATTTAGCCGCCAACCATTAACGGAATTCTGTTTCATTTTTCGGAGACTGCTAAATATCTTAGCGTTGTTCTTGATCGTAAACTCAAATGGAAAAACACATATTAAAGAAAGAGAGACAAAAGCCTCAATTGCTTTCTACAATTTCAGTAGAATTTTTGGTAAAAGACTGGGTATCAGCCCAAGAACAATTCATTGGATGTACATATCCCTAATAAGGCCAGATTTAACGTGCACAAGGTTGGTCTGGTGGTCAGCCTAAGTTAAACCAATCGAAAAACCATGATACAAATTCAAATACTTGCGTCTTCTGGTACAAACAGTTCAATTTAGACTAAGAGCCCACAGCAATTTTTGGGTATTGATAACAAAAAACAATTAGTATAATTAGATAGACCTTTTATAGTTATTTACAAATGTGAAAGTCTTGCATACTATAGTGGGAGTAATAGTGCATAATAGTGCATCAAGTATGCAGTTCATTCCAAGTCCAAATAATTGTGATAACAACTTTGCCAAAATGTAGAGTTAAGCCCCCTGATTGAAATTATCGAGGTCCACGACGTTTTACAGACAGCCTTCTGCCTGCCAGACGCGATAAGAATAGGCACTAAGAAGGTCAACTTCAAAACGTCTTGGACCTCGATATTTGCAATCAGGGCACTTAGTTCTTCATATTGAAGTTATGGCAAATTTCGCATCTCAATTTTTTAGACTTTGGAAAGAGCTGCATACTTGATGCACTAATGCACTATTGCACTATTGCGCCCACTAAAGTATGCGAGACGTTCACATTTATAAAAAACTATAAAAGACCTGTCGTATTATGCTAATTATTTTTTGTTATCAATCACACCCAAAAATTGCTGTGGGCCCTCGGTCTAATTAAAACTACACCAAGACACCTAGACACTTTTCTTTCACCAGCCCCGCTGCTTACGAAAGAGTTCACGATCCAGAGCGCTTTAAGACTTAAGCAGAGTAATAATTGGAAGATTAAAAAAAATTCCTTTTCAAAAACTGGTTTACATGTTTTTCATAAAGAAAGAAAGGCGGCTTACGATATTAATTGAATATCGTAAGCCGCCTTTTTCGAAAATGGTTTTAAATCGTACTTTCCACAGACTTTCGATTTTCTCGAAAACGGTTTAACTGAAAGTTTGTGTTATCATTTAGAAAAAGTTGTGTTTTTGAATTGAAAAGAAAATCAAAAAAAAATCATTCTAGCCTAAGGCCCTGGTAGCTAGTGCTAAATCTTGTAAATTATTGATTTTGTAATTTAATTATTTGTCAATAAAGTTAAATAATGATAAAATCTTAATTTACCCCATTGCAGCCTGGAACCTCTACTCTGCATTTCGAAAGCCCTAGTGTGCGATGGCATTCGCCACTGCCCCTACAGCATTGAATACGATAGTGACGAAGACTACGATATGTGTTGGAATCGTAAGAAGATTGACGACGGTGTCGAAAGTGACATTCTCGAACACTGGGCGATAGAAATTTTTCGAAATCTCTTCGCCTTCGATGCTCCGCCTCCAAATGCTGAAGGAAACACAACCGAAAATCCCCCCTCAACGGCGAAGCCCGATGGCAATGGGAAAAATAAAACACATGTCGTAGGTGGAAATATGGCCAGTGGCAGCGGTTACACAAGACGCAATTCGACACGTCTAGGTCTGAATAGTGACCTTTCCAAATACGGTCCATGGGGGTATTTAATGCTGGGCATGCTTCTATGCGGCGGAGCACTACTCATATGTGGTCTTTGGGGTAAGATTTTGTGTTTTCAGTAAGATTTGCTTTTCGGTATATATTCTCTGGCTAAGGGTGCTATTTTGTATTTTATATTTTTGTTGGTCAACAATTAGAATGCTGTTTCCTTAACAAAACCGATCACACAATTACAGCTTCTGCATCACAATCAGCCAACAATGAGTCTGATGCCTCCATGCAGCAGGGCAACATCACAATCGAGCACCAGTCCACACCACCTAACTACGAGGAACTCGATCCCCCACCACCGTACTCCGTCCTCTTTCCCAACCAAAAAGCTGTGACTCCTGAGGCGGATGCTACCGCAGTCACTTCAGCATCTGTAATGCCAACAAGTACAAGCTCCGAGCCAAACACTAGCTCCAATCCAACTCCAGCGTCAACGCCAACATCCACCGAGATTACAGTCACCTCCTAGCCTACTGCCTTATTAGTTTATTGAAAAACAAATTATAAAAAAATTGTAATTAATAATTTTATATGACTGACTGTTTATGCTAATTATGCTCATCAGCTTTTTAATTAAAGTTTTTTTTTTAAGTAATTTTTTTGTAAAAAAAGAAACAAAATTTAATACACTTTAAGGTTAGGTGTAGATTGTAGCTGTGCTGCGCGTCAGAGTGGATGTTGTCTATAAATTGTGAGTCTGCGAGTGAATGTTGTCAAGAAGATTTCCAATTCGAAATTGTGTCTTCTCAGATACTTTTCAAAATTTTCTTTTCTTTTTTGTAAAAGTTAGGTTTTTTGTTTTTGTAAAAAAAAAACGAACAAAAAACTTTGTATGTGATATGACTAAAGTGTCTGGGAATATACATCTCGGTTTTATTAAAAAAAAAAAAAAATCAAAAAAAAAAAACATACAAATATTGTGTTCTCTAGTTATTAGTTACTTTTTCGAAGTTTTTAAGTGACCTGCATTTTTAAGTCGGTCTTTATAATAATACTACCTTTATTGTAAGCTGTTATCAGAATCAAATGAAATGGTTTTTGAAACACACTAATAGAAAGAGTTGTAAAGATTAGAGTATAAAATGAACTTATTTATGTCAAAATAAATTTATATAAAAAATTGGATTTTCTTTTTACTTAGATATTAGATATTTTATTGTAGCCAAAAATATTACATTTCTTATACTTAAACCTATATTGCACAATTTACAGAGATTGGTATATATGCTACCTTACTACTGCCAAGTAAATACAATTTTTTATTCAATAATATAATAAGCTTTCAATAAAGTATTTGAAGGAAAAGCTACTGTTAAAAACCTTCATTAAAGATAAAAAAAGAAAAAAAAACAAAAGAAAATATAAAAGAGAGGTACATATGTTGGTACCTGCCTACAAATAGATCATAATTTAACAAAAAAAAGAAAAATTAAGAGAAGGGGTGGTTTAAACACAAAAGCGTACAATATCCAGATCAAAAACAGCTTTTACAAAATGAAATATATATAAATAAATAAATATTATAACAATAATCAGTACTTTTAACAAGAAATAAATAAATAAACATGAATATAATATCTATAGACAGAAGGAAATAAATTAGAAATTAGAAATTATTAAAAATTATAAAGATAAATAAATAAACAGCAAAATAAATAATTAAAATAAGCAAGTAAATAAATAAACAAATAATTATATAAATAAGTAAATGAAAAACTACATAACCAAATAATTAAACAAATAAATAAATACGTAAAGAAATAAATAAATAAATAAATAAATAAATAAATAACATCAAGAAATAAATAAGAACAAATAATTTGGTATATAAACGAATGAAAAAATAAATAAATGAGAAAATAATAAATAATTGAACAATAATTTATAACAGTGAAACATTTATCAGTCTTTAATCGTTTGATTTGTGTATATAATATAATACAATAAAAACATACAATACTTAGTGAAAATAATATTTTATAACAAGGGTTTAAGAAGCTAAATTTGAAATAAGGGGATTGTCGGAAGATAAACAAGAAGTGTTATATCGTTCACTTAATTTTGAGATTCTGTTCGAAACCGTTTCAATGTTGGCTAAGGCGTGCAATTCGGTTGTTGAAAAGCACCAAGGAAGTTTTAACATCATTTTCAGAAGCTTATTTTGAGAAATTTGAAGTCTCTGTATGTGACTTTTTGCACAATTACCCCAAGCAGATGATCCATAGAACATAATCGCCTGAAATATCGCTTTATAGATCAGTAGTTTGTTGTCATTACTCAACTTTGATTTCCTATTTATAAAAGGGTAGAGTATTTTGATTGTTATGTTAATTTTTTTAATTATTTCTTGTACGTGTGTACCATACGTTAATCTTTTATCTAGGTATATCCCAAGATATTTAGCGCTTGACTTCCAATCTGTTCCACAACCGTTAATAATGAGACTGTTACTTGGTAAAAAACAGGGTTTTCTTTTTCGGGTGAAAAAGACCGCCTGAGTCTTAGAAGCATTGATCTTAATCTTCCAGTCACTAAAATAATCTTGTATTATATATAATGCAGATTGCAGGTTAGTTCCAATAGTGGAACCAATCGAATCTGTAGAATATATGCATGTGTCGTCAGCAAAAATAGCTGTCTCACAATTTTGAAGTCTTGGAAAGTCAGACGTAAACACATTGTAGAGGATGGGACCAAGGACTGATCCCTGAGGGACCCCTGCGACACAAATAAAGCTTTGAGAAAGACAATTGTTAACAGACACAACACATTTTCTTGAAGACAAAAACGATTTTATAATTTTAATAAGGTACATTGGAAAATTAAGCACTAATAGTTTATGTAGAAGTCCTTCGTGCCAAACGGAATCAAAAGCTTTTTCAACGTCAAGCAACACCAAACCTGTACTTCTTCCTACATTAAAATTACTTTTTATATGTTTTGTTATGCGATGAACCTGTTGCACAGTACTGTGAGATTCACGGAACCCAAACTGCTCAACGGGCAATACATTATTTGAGTTAATGAATTCAATAAGCTTTTTCTTGACAACTTTTTCAAAACATTTACCAAGCGAACTCAGTAGACTAATCGGTCTGTAGTTAGCAGACAAGTTAGCCGTCTTACCAGGTTTTAAAATTGGAATAACTTTAGATATTTTCCATTCATTTGGGAAATATCCCAATTTAAGACAAGAATTAAAAAGTTCTTGCAAGAATTTAACACCCAGCTTTGGCATGTTTTTCAAATACAAATTTTTTAGTCTATCGAATCCTACAGATTTTTTAGATTTTAAGGAATTTAGAACATCTTTAATGTCTTCGATGGTGACGAAGTAATCTTCATCATTCCAAGTACTGGAATTGATTAATCTTATTGAACGAGCAACAACAGATTCAATGTTATTATTTGTAATGGCACTGCTAGCAAGCAATTGTGCATCATAAAAAGTTGTTGCTAATGCATCTGCTTTTTCAGATCCCGTCATCACTAAATTATTTCCTACCCTTAAGGCAGGAATATGAGAGCTTCGTTTTTTTATAACCTTGACTATATTCCAGAATGGTTTGCTTGCTTTATCCAGCCCTAGTAATTTCTGGTTCCAAGTTTTATTTCTGAAACTCGATATTCCCTCTTTTATAATGTTATTTAGAATCTTCATTTCAGTTAAATAGTAGGTATTTCTAGTTCTTATCCACCTAGCTCGGTATTTGTTTCGCACTTTTATTAGCTCTACTAAATTTGGTGGAAGGACATTTGTGCTTTTAAGATTGATTGCTCTTTTAGGTACAGCCTGATCAACACTTTCCATTATTGCAGATGCAAAGGAAGCAATGGTTTGATCAATTTTAAGTTGGTCTGTATCAGCTATGAGATTATCTGGAAAATTTCTCAATTTCGTTTTTAATAGTCTTTTATAAATAGACCATTTGGCGTTTTTAAAATCAAAAGCTTCATTTCTTTGACTAAATGGTGAAATAAAAGAGTCAATGACCACAGGCAGGTGGTCGGAGCTCAATTCATTTAACACAATAGGGTCGCTAAATAAACCCGGTATATTAGTCAAAAAAATGTCTATTGTTGATGGGTTTGCCCTGCTGTTTGTAGGGTAGTAGGTTGGATGAGGTGAAAATAAAATGTCAAAAGAGTGTCTTGCGTTTAAATTAGACAGTATATTCCCCCAAGCATTAGCTCTTGTACATCCCCAGTTTCTATGCTTGCAGTTAAAATCTCCTCCTATTAAATAATTATCTTGAAAACTCACTAATTTCCCTAAATCATTGTTTAAATCAAACCTCTTTTGAGGTGACGTAGATCCACCTGGGAAGTATGCAGCAAAAACTTTTAAGAAAGAACCATTAGAAAATGGAACTTCGATTCCAATATTTTGTATTACTTTGGTATCAGCAATGGGAATTAATTTATGTTGTATATTTTTTTTGACTACCACGGCAACACCACCACCCCTTCTCTCATCTCTATCTAAACGATAACACACATAATCTCCATTTGATAACCTATCACCATAGCTTAGCCATGTTTCAGTTACTAATGCAATATCTACTTTATGCTTGTTAAGAAAAGCAAAAAATTCTACGAATTTACATCGAATGCTTTTAGCATTCCAACAAGTTATTCTCATGGATATATTATTCATTACTTGGACTTATACAAATACTTAATAGCTAATTGTGCAATGGTATTAAACTGATCTGATTTATTCTTACATTTACCAAGTAGAGTAATCATTTCGGCTGTCAGGGCGTTGATCTCTTCCATCGAGAAAAGTTCGTTGACCATTTCTGGTCCAGCATTGTTGTTGGTTTTGTTGAAATTGTTGTTGTTGTTTGACCATGTATTACAATGTATTGTTGTTGTTTGGTCTAGGTTAGCATTTACTTGAGTTTGCTCAGGCACAATATTATTTGGACCCCTCCGTCGAGGTGGAAGGGGAGGAAAATCAGAGACAGCAGGAACATACGTTTGATTTGATCTTCTCGTAGTCGTCACAGTTATTTGTTTTCGGTTTCTCGATGACAATTTTTCTCTTATTTCAAAGAAGTTCTTCCGACTCGGACATGAAGGGTCAGTTGATGCATGAGTTTCATTGCAGTTAGCGCATTTAATATTATTTGATTTGCATACACTAGTTTCGTGGGGCTCAGAACATATCGCGCAATGAGTTTTTATATGGCAATTCTTTTCACCGTGCCCGAACATTTGGCAGTTGAGACACTGTGTAAATTTCTGTTTTTGCCGTCTTGCAAAGTCCCACTTTATTTGTGTTTTAAATAGAGATCTAACATTTTTTTTAAGCTCAGACAGTTTAATTGTACCACTTTCAAGGAAAACTATGTAAAAAATGTCAGTATAGTGATTATATTGTTTTTTTATCATTTTAATATTTTGGCATTTTAGACCAATAGTTATAAGTTCATTTTTTAATTTTTCAATTGGAATTTCTTCAAGGCCAAAGAGTACAACCTTAAAAGATCTTGCTGATGGGAGGTCATGAGTAAAAAATTGCCAATTTAATTTTTTTAACTCAGCACAAATTTTAGAGTGATCATCACTGATTGCACAATTAATTTTAATGCCAATTGACATTTTTTTTATGAAATAGTCATTAATTTTTAAATCATTGAGCATTTTGTGAACGTTATCACAAGTTTTTTGCAATACACAGATGGATGGTATTTTAATTTTTTTAACAGCTTGGACAACTATCTCATCACAATCAATATTATTATCATCTTCAGAATCGGGAAGACATTGTAATGGGGTAAAACGCCCAAACCTTTGATCGTGCAAATTCATTTTGCGATTTTTAATGTTGAAAGACAAGTTAATGTCTTCAACAAGAGTAGGAGAACGAGTTCTTTTGCTAATGTTTACTTTTGTTTTGTACCGCACAGAAAGAATGTCTGATCAGATCAGACGGCAAGAACAAACTGTTCTTTTTACTTATAATCGTTGTAAAATTATTTTTTTAAGAAAATAAAATTTAAAAATATCAAGGACGAACCGTGAAATCCTCTAAATTCTAGAAGACGAACAAATATGATATTTGAGTTTGTTCAATGATTTATTTAGAAGTAAGAAAACATCTGCACTTTGAAGTTTAAAAATAAATTATTTGAAGGTGAATTATTTTAGTTATTTGCTGTACCAGTTGTACAAATAATAGGCTTAAGGTCACTAAGCCTCATATAAACGTAAACAATTAAAATATTTTCATTATCCAAGTTGTTTGAGCAATAATTTGGTTTGAGTTAATCAAATATTCAAAGCTATACATATTTATAATGTAAGGAAGACACGATGTAGTGTAGTTTTAAATATAAAGTCATGGTGTAGCTTCCGTAGATACAGATACATACGAGTACATATCGCATGCTTAATGGAATACTGACCTAACTCGAAAAGACGATTTTTGGGAAGTTGCAAGAAAAGATCTTCCTATGAGGATTTGTCCAACTTGTTGGCGGATAAAATTAAAACTAATTCATGAATTAATCATGAATACTGGTATTCTTAAAGTATGATAAACTATTTATGAGATCTGAGACTTGCAAAAGCCTGTATTTGTACGTAACTCAATTTTGACCTATCTCCTAATGGGTCAGTATTCCATTAAGCATGCGATATATGTATGTATAGGTATGCCCAAAAGGAATTCATGTGTTAAACCAAGCTAGAATATATTCGCGACGACTTTCTACTTCAGTTTACTTACCTAATCTTGCGGAGGACATTTTTGATGTTTTGAATTGCATTTGTCACTTTAATATGAAAACATTGATTCCTATACAGTTATTGATAAGGGTGCGATTTAAGTTCTACGGCGATTTCATATGGTTGCCAATTTTGTGTGAATGAAATTTGTCAGTTGACATTTTACAGTTTAAGAGATTGTTCGATAACAATTTATTATGGAGCATCTATCGCAGGAACAACGTGTTGAATTTATTAAAACATTTTATTAAAATGTAAATCAATTATAAATACACTGACAAAATTACGTGACATTTTTGGAGTTAATCATGTACCGAACAAGTCATAAATTCAGCGTATAATTTTTAATTTTGAAAATTTGCATACACTAGAAGATATGGCCAAGCCTTGGCGACAATTAAGCCAACGTAAGCCAGAAAAGATTAGGTGCCGTGAAATAAGGCCAAGTGAAATAAGGCCAACTTTCAAAAACTGGCCTTATTGCACTTTGATAAAGTGAAATAAGGCCAATTTTCAGTAGTCGGTCTTATTTCACTTTGACGAAGTGAAATAAGGCCAAATGATTTTCAGAAATAAGACCAAATTGGTCTTATTTCACTTTTTGAAAGCGTAATAAGAGTAACTGAATGTATTTAACGGTGCCGTGACATACGGACAAGTGACAAAAGGCCAAATTTGTTTGTGACTTAAGGCCAAACATAAAATGTTTTGTCTTGAGCAACAGTACCTTGGGTGGCCCGCTTCGCGGGTTTTCAGGATTTCAACTCCCTTTTCGGGGCTCACACCCGCTCACGCAACTCCGTTGCTCCGCTTAGGGTATGTTCAGTCGCCAGGCAGGCGCCTGTAGCAACAGTTTTGTATTTTACATTAATTGGAGTAAACAACTAACAGTTATGTACTGCTGCTCAGGAAAACTGTTGTTACAGGCGCCTGCCTGGCGACTGAACATACCCTAAGCGGAGCAACGGAGTTGCGTGAGCGGGTGTGAGCCCCGAAAAGGGAGTTGAAATCCTGAAAACCCGCGAAGCGGGCCACACAAGGTACTGTTACTCAAGAAAACCCAGAACATCGGCCCCCAATAAAAAATAAATTATGTATTATACGAATAAATAATACTTATAAATGAAATGAAATGAATATAAAAATGCAGTTCGGCCTTATTTCGCTTAGTCAAAGTGCAATAAGACCAACTGCTGAAAATTGGCCTAATTTCACTTTGTAAAAGTGCAATAAGGCCAATTTTTGAAATTTGGCCTTATTTCACTTGGCCTTATTTCACGGCACCAAAAGATTAATGCAGTAAGTCAGAGTGTTGCTGAATATCCGGGTGCCTCTCATCGACCATGTTATTATTAGTCCAGTAATTTTAGGTTTTATCTGCGGAAAAATTCCTAGTGAGCTGAATTTTTGTATACACCTTTATTACGGCATTGTAATGAAGATGTGAAAAATCGACATTGATATCGCGCCGGCTAGAAAAGTTATAAGGGTTAAAAGGTCACAAAAATCAGTTTTTCGCAAATATCTCGCGATCCCTTGATCAGAGGTCAATAAAGGTCATTATAAAAATTGTTTGTCGTTAAGTTGTCTACAAAAAATGTCTCTTGCATTTTTCTGTAAAATTAAAAAAAAAAAAATATTTAATTTTAGAAAATGAACTGGGCTTTAATAACTAACGAAAAAAATTAATACTCATTAACGTGTTTTTTTGAAAAAATGATATCAAAGTGAAGAAAACAACTTAAAAAACGAAAAAATTGGGTTTGATGCAAAATTGCGGAGAAACGGTTGCCCGCAGAAAAAAAAGTGCTGAGACAAACTAAAACTGTAATAAATTCTTGATTGGTTATAAAAAAAATCTTACGAATCGGACGTAGTTTGGCAAAGATAAAGCCAGTTAAGGGAAAAGAGAGCAAAAATCATAAAAACCGTTATAACTCGAAAACGGGACGAAAACGAAAAAATTACCTCGACTTAAAATGATCTCAGAAATCCATGGTTTTCGTTTGGGGCGGTGACTGTGGGACACCCTGTAGATGCCAAATTTTACCTGATGTTTTTCTCTGAGCATATTTATATTTTAATAATCAAGTTAAGTAATTATAATACACTTTAAAATTTTCTAACGTCCAGTGATGTTAATAAAACAATACCAAAATTTATTTTTGATAATTTTTCTTCCATTCCATTTATTACATTTATTTAGCACTTAAACAATAAATGATTCTGTTGAATTTTTGTTATTAGATTCTTATATCTGATATCTATTATTAATTGTTTTTTTGTTTTTTTGCTTTAGTGTAGGTTTTTGTGTTCTTGTGTGTGTTAATTTGAGGTGAGTCTTTCTTTTGCACACCAGTAAAAGATCATTAGGAATAGCGTGAAAGTGAATCAAATATTTTAAATTAACAATAAGATGCACACCTTCACATAATATACACAAACACATACAAAACTCGATAAATTAAGCTATTTACATGTGTGTAGTTATATGTTACTTTTTAATAATCATCCGCATCCTACAAATAGGCTATAACAAAGTGAAAACTTAACAAGTAGGTAAATTTATATAATATTCAAATCTATTTTTAAAGTTCTATTTAAGTGTACGATTTAATGCAAACATTTAAAGCCGATTTACTCCTTGTCAATGTGCAAGAACAAACAAAAATGTAATAGATGAGAAAATAAGCCACGATTATCTTTTTGACGTTTCAACTTAGAATAAGTTAATTTTCTAATTACTACACTACCAACAGTCAACCAGCCTTCGATCCTTAAAAATAAATGACTTCAGCAAATCGATATTTTCATTACAAAGGGTGATGATGAACAGGTATGTATATATTTTTATTGCAATTAAAATTTATTTTAATTTTTCTTCTATTTTGTAAATGCGTGTTAATGATTGTGATAACAGTTTTCTTTTTTGGTTGATGTTCTAATTTATTTACTTATCGTAGGTTTAATTAACACTAATTCATTTTTTTTTTTTTCACAAATATGTACTTTGCAGCAATTTTGTTAAAATCTGTTAATTTTTGTTTCATAAGATTTGGGCATGTTATGTTTATGTATTTCAACATATATTCATTTATTTAAATTTACCTATTTTTTAACAATTATTATATTCATATTTTTTTTTTACTGGAATTAAAAATAAGTTTTAATATTTTCTTTTTGTTATATAGATATGCATTCTATATTTATCTTAGCTTATAAAGACACACTTTTCTGTTTTCTGTTTTCAATTTAGCTATAGACGGTAAGAACAATTTAAATCTATAGAATTTGCATCTTGTTTTAATAACTACGATTTCAGCTTCGATTTTTTAAAGTATGGATTAACTATTTACTGATTTTTATAAAAGCCCTGTTTAAAATAAGAATTTTAGTGAGTAAGTTTAGTTATGAAAAGGAACTTTGAATAAACGAGTTTTCTCTTTTGAAAAAAAAAAAAATATAGTCTTCACCAAGACTCAAAAAGAAAAAGTCTTAAAAAAGAAGAAGAAGGATAAGGTTCGAACGTCTTGCTTGTATTTAAATAGAAAATATTTTGAATAAGCATAAGGTAAGAGGCAATAACGACTCGAGCCTAAATCTTGTCACTTACAACATCTTAGCATTAATGGAGGGGACCTACAATCTGCCGAATCCGAAAGGTTAAAAAGCGGTACTTTTTATGACAAGAGATGGTGTTTGCTAATTTTTCACTTCCTCGCAAGAGACAGTACACCTCTGAAAAACATTTTGCAGAGGCTGGGAATCGAACCCAAGAATCTCTACATGACAGTCTAATAAAATTACCATAATACCAAGGGGTACTACAAGGACCACCAATGGAATATTTAATTCGAGGGTTTGTGAAAACTATTCTCCAAACTTTATAAATGAGGTGAAAATTCCAAATGCGCTGATAGAACAGATTGTACAGAGTGGCACACGGCAGACAGATGGATTTTAAGAATCCATTAAAGCAATATTTTTATTTTTAATATATGCAGGGGAAATTTTAGTTTAAGAAGATTTAAATAATAGATAAATAGATAGATAGATAGATATATTCTTTATTTTTTTTTCCATCATAAAGTTTTACAGTTTGTTTTCCTAAGAATAAGGACATGGCAATTACTGCCGCCTGCCTGATTTAAATAATATATAATTTAAAAATGGCTGTCGTCACACTTCCAACTGAACCATAAATTCCATTGATATCTACAATTTGGGCAAATTATAGAATGCTAGGTATATAGCAAAATTTCTTGCCCAATATTTATGACATCAATTCGATTTTTTTACCGCAGTTGACTTTTTTTTTATAACAAGAGATACTCTTTAAGGATTTGTCGGTTCCTCGCAAAATGGAGTACTCCTGAAAAAAAATGTGTACAATAAGTACATAGTTATTGAGATATTTGAAGCGTTGAAAGGATGAAGGTCTTAAATGAATTTTTTTGAAATTTGGCTTTTTTCTTACAGATGAAAGTTTTATATGGAAACTTAAATTTCTGACTCATCTGTACTTTTCTATCGCCTATAGATTCATATTTAGCCAAAGATGAAGGTGTTATATGCAACCACTTTGGTAGAAAAAGTTATAGTAAATAAACTTTAAATGCTTGTAACTCAAATGTTTAAAAATGTCGCTTAACACCTTTATCCTTTCAGCGCTTCATTTGTTAAAATACGTTTTTACAATGTTTCTTATCAATTGTAATTTGACCTTAGCGAGGTATCCGTTCGGAAAATTCTCCGATTTCGTACGATTCGCAGGATTTTTGCTTCGAGGTATTCTAACGAACAGCTGCACAGAGGAGTATTCGACCCTAAAATCCGGTCATAAGTAAAAAAAAAAAAATCGCATTCGACCCGTTAATTTTTGCTTTTTGCATTCCTCAATACCCATGCTAACTAAAACCGGTTTCAAATAATAACTGTTGACCCCCTAATCCTCAAGATCTTAGTCTAAATCTAGTCAATTTTATAAGCTCACGCCACATAAGCTTATTTTGTTTTCTAATCATTAACACTGAAGTCTGTTTTTTTTATTGTGATTTGTGATAATTGTGAAAAATTTCTAATGGATGTCTAAGGTCAAGGTATGTACTTTATTTTGATACAGAAATTTCCATATATTTTATTGATAAAGTATTAAAAATTGAGATGACAAGACTGCATAAAAAAAACATGAAAATTTATGTAATTTTCGGTGGAAAAAAAAGTGTTTTTGTTATAGTTCCGGGTACGATCGGGCAAAAATTTTTCTTTTATATTTAACTGTACATTTTTGTCATCTCATGTACATAAAAAAAAGTCACCCATCTTGTCACATTTTTTTTAATGGGGTTTCTTAGTCTTGAGGTATTTTTAGTCAATTTGCCCTTTGTTGTTTAAAAAATTATGTTTAATTTAGATATATAACCAAATTACATTCAAGTGATCTTTAAGGAAAGCAACAAACGAAAAAATTTCATGTATAAATAATTAAAATGAATTAAATAAAATTGAAAAAACAAAATACTTAATTAAAAAATTTTATTTTTATCTAACCCGAAAATTTTTTTCAGTGTAACTTTTTAATGCATCATAAGTTGTTATAAAATAATATTTTAGGCCAATTCCAATAAGAAAAACAAAAAAAATATTTTTGACCGGATTTTGAGGTCGAATACTCCTCTGTGAGCTCTTCGGAATTTTTCTCCGACATTTTTTTAATGCACCCGGCGAACTGTGTTGAAGTACGATCAAATGCTTTATTTGTGAAAGTTTTGACAGCTTAATGCAATTGTTTTTGCGATTTCGTCCGACACAAATTCTTCGCGGAACAAATTACGCCAACGCATTTGTGTATTTTTCTTCTTTCCGATAGGATACCTCGAAAGCAATTTGAACCTCCGACAAAGTATGCGTTGCGTACAATTTTCCGCTCTGATAACCCATTAAAGCAGACAAGTTGCTTAGGAGACTTATTTTTCTTTAGTTGGCATAGTTGAGAGCATCGCCTTTGTTGGTTTGATAGGCACTACTATGAAGAGGTTCAATTCATTGGGCATAATTTCAATTGATCAATTTTTGATGATAAGTAGATACATATGTACTACTGTTTCGAAAATTTCGGACGTTAATCTTCCAACAATAGCAGCCTTATAAGACTTAAACTTTCGATTATGAGTATTCGCAGTTCTTGGTTGTTTATTAGAACGGACATTTATCGATTTGAATAGAATGTTCTGTTTAACAGCGTCTTTGTTGACTGTCTTTCTAATTAAGAAATATAGAAAAGTGATCTTTTAAAATTTTCGGCCCCTACTATTCTTCTACTATTCCTTGCCCTCATCTTAATAGGCTTCTGTTTCGGAATTGTATCCATGGGTAGATTGTTTAAAACTATGATAGCATACTCTAACGCTACCGATGCGCTAAAAAAAAAAACATCATTAGACGCAACCGTCCCATTCGTATGATCTCGCATATTTTTTATCCGTATAGAGCTCAAGACTCAACGAATTATAAAGATTTTTGTTAAAATAAATTAGAATTTACACACTCATTCTAATAAGGACCTATTTTTCAGTGCGAGATTAAAGTTCAACTTGTGTTAGCCTACCAAATTTTAAATATAAACTTGAGTTTTGACAAAAAAAAATTTAACCTTCTAAAGCCCAATTTTTGAGTGCGAGATTAAAATTAAAATCGAGATAACTCACCGAGTTTTGTTGAACAAAAAAAAAATGTTGGATGATCTTGCAATGAAAAACATGGCCGAAACAGCTCTGGATCTAGTCAGCAACATTAACTGGTATTGAAAGAGCTTAATCTTGGCTGCATGCACTAGATGGCTCTCTTCATCGAGATAAGGTCATGGGTTTTATTGTGGTAGCCTATAGAAAATTCCAACACATCAGTTATTAGAGTTGCCACTGATCTTCATTAATATATATATGCTTAAGGCGGCCCTGCTTAGAGACTAAGGGAAACGCGGTCATTAAAAGGGTTAGGAGTAAGAAAGTACAATTTCACAAAAATTTTGGCCCTTTTAGTTTGAAATACGAGTGTACTGAAAACATAACTGATTGAAGAAGAATTCCTAAGTCGAACTTGATTTAAGAGTACCAATAACTTCGGAATAGTATGAACTTGCTGGATATGAAAAAAATGTAAATTTTTGTGGGATAGTGTTAAATTGCATTTGAGAGAAAAGTTAATTTCTATGGTCTCTTTTTAGATGGAAATTTTTTAAAAATACATTTTTTTTCCTCAGAACAATTGGAATTCAATTAAAATTAATTTTTTAACACTCTAACAAAAATCATTTCATTGTTATTATTAATAAACACTTTTCACTTAATTTTTTTGTTTTATTACATTATGAACACTGTAAAAAAATTAAGGTGGCAACCATTATCAAAGCACAGCTGTGTGAAAGCTCCGCTGTATATGCGTCAAGGAAAAGCTGCGATGTGTATGCGTTAAGAAAAAGCTCTTCTGCATTGTGTATAAAAGGCGAGTTTCATTCGCTACAATTCATTCTCGTTTGGTACTTTACAAGCGACGGGCGGGTATATCCACTGTCCTAGAAAGATCTGTATCCCACAACCCAAAAGAAGAAGTAGAAGAGTATTACAATTTTCTTAAAAAACACTGGGAAATCCTTAAATTTTTGTAAATTCTTAAGATTTTGAGCGTCAATAAAAATCAAAGTCCAGCACTTTACACTTTTGTATAGGTATACTTAGTAGGAAAACCATATTTTTTTAATTATCGCTCTATCGGAAAACTGAGTTCTAATGAAAAATATTATTTTAAATATTCCTAAAATTTTACAACTTAAAATTCTTGAAATTCGTCTAAATAGCTCCAATCGTTCTTATTTCAAACAGTACTCTTTTAAAGTGTTACTCAAATTTCGTGTACCATGTCTTCTTTCAAGCTTTTGCTATAGTACATTTATTTTTTTGAAATCTTATGTTCTGTTTTCAAATATTTTGTAAGTCGTGATGTAAATTATCTAAAATCAAAATATTTCGAATAAAGTGGTCTCTTGCATTTCAATATCAATTTATATCTATATATGATTTTTTTTCTCTATTTTTTTTTGTTAAATATATTTTCATGTATACCTATACATATCTTGGTTTTTTTTTTTTAAGTTTTAAATAGTTATTCAAAGGCTTTTTCTGTTTTACTAAAATGTATAAGTTCATAAAATTTTATTTTCAATCATTTAATATTTTATTTTTAATTTCTCTGATATTTCTATTAAAATGTTTGTTTTTCTTCATTTTTTTTTGTTTTCCTCTGCTAAGTAAATAAATTCTTAGATTTTTTTTTTAAGTTAAAAATAAAATAAGGCCCGTGGATATACTATATATGTTATGAAAGCAGTACTTCATTATCACCCAATGTGATGCTTGTACAGTTTTATTTTTAATTTGTATTATTATTAGTTTTCAATTTTATTCAACGGATAAAAATAGTATGAGATTTATGTTTATATTTAATGAACGGGAAACTTTTTATATATTTTTTAAAATAAACTTTTTCAAATATATATTTATTAGTTGAAATGCAATAACAGTTTGTTTTTATATAAAATTTCTTATAAAATTTTAATTTTATAAAATTTAATTATATATATAAATACTTTTGTATTATTTCCATACGATGTATGTTTTTAATTCATTTTGTATCATTTACTTGGTATAAAAAATAGAAAAGGGGTTTTAAAAAATTACGAAAGGTTTTTTATGTTTTATTTTATAAATACTTGTTTTTTTTTTTAAGAATTAATAGAAAAAACTGTTGATTTTTAAGTTTAAGTTAAAAAGTTTTGTAAATAATAATAGTTTTGCGAAGAAAAGAAAATATGGTTTTTATTCATGTATTATGTGTGACTTATAGGAAGTGCCTGATGATATTAACTGTATCAACAAATTTTCATTTAACACTAGACGCCTTTCATAATACAGATATATTTAACTCAAGCAAACCAAAACTTTTGTGTTTCTGTAGCACACTGGCTTTTTTTATCTCCATACAAAAAATACTTTCTGCTAAAACGAATGAAAGTTATAACAGTTGAATGCTGCTCGTCGGATTGGGAATATTTTCAAGACATACAAACAGAGCGAGGTAGCATTGGCTTTGGGCCTATGATTACGCATATTCACTTTGACAAACAAATAGTACCTTCTATTTTTAATATCTTAAACAGCTGTCAAATGAAAAATCATTAAGTCTTGTTAAGAGAATTCCAGGCAGACACTTTTGCGTGTTTATTTTAATCTTATATGTAGTATATGACAAACTTAATCAGTCACATTTGGTTTTTCTTAGAAACTAACAGTCTAAGGTTAGGCGACCTACCTCCATTGAGATTTACTGACGTAGACTAGTTTATCAAGACAAAGAGTTGCAACGTTTTAAGTGTTAATGTTTTAGTGTATTCAATTACCTAACACATCTTCTGTCGTTTGTTTTAAATAAATAAATAAATTAGAGGCCATTACGGCTCGAAAAGAGCCCAAACCTAATGAGACTTTCAATTCTCAACCTTTTCCGTGTGTATTTAAGCAGGAATGGATGGGACCTACAACTTTCTGTTGATTCCGAAACCCATCGCCATGCACTTTTCATGAACAGAGATACTCTTGGAGAATTTGTCATTTTCTCGCAAGAGTAGTACACTCCTGAAAAAAATATTCAAGGGGTTATGAATACCCTTATAATGTTAAATACACAGTGCCAGCAATTAGGAAATTAGGAGATACCTTGGTTTTGAATGTCTACACATTGAAATAAGTGGGAATACTGAGCCGGGTAAGGCATGCCACATTCGTGTAGTGCGACTAAAAAAAGAATCTCTGTATTTGATAGTACGTCCGAAGTTGGGCTCAAAGGTAAACTGATGGGCATTCCTAGAAGTACGGGTATTACGGTTGAATTGTTTAAGGGGAGGAATGCAACTGGCTATTTCACTAGAGCATTGTTTATGGAAATAGCGGTAGAATTATGATAGACATGAATCATTGCGGCGATACTCTAGAGATGCAAATGTTTCCGTTAGACCACGGTCGCCTATCATTTTTATAGCTCTGAGCTCTCTTTTGAATTCTGCCCAAGAAACTCAAGTGGGTTTTTGGAGCACCTGCCTAGATATGGTAATTGTACTCGAGCTTCGGAAGAATAAAAGCTTTAAATATAACAACCATATCAGATGGGGTAAAAAACTTCTTGCATCTGCGGAGAAAACCTAAACACTTAGCAGCGTTTTTTTTTAAATATCTTATACTAGATTTTTTGAAATTCTGAAATTCAGTAAGGAAAATAAGGGCAAACAAAGAAAATTGGCATTAATCTATTTTGCAAATGGAGCATCTAAAATACTCAATAGACACTAAAAAATATAAAAATTTGGACACTAAAAAATATAAAAATTTGGATTGCTTGAAGTGTAAGTTGAATCTGAACAAAGCTTATGGAAACAACCTATCACCATCGTCCTCATAATAGGATGATTTTTATTATTTTGACATTTCGAAGAAAATTTTGGGATTTTTATTTAATTAAAATATTTAGTAATTACAAATCTAGTTCGGCAAGAATTTAAATGAATGAAAAAAAAAATATAAAAAAAAATTAGAAAATAAATGTCAGCGAGATCGATACGTTTGTCTTCGTCGTGTAGATAAGTAACATGCAACTGTCGGAATATAAGAGTAAGTTGGGTGTTACCGTTTACGTTTAATTCAACATTACATGTCGTCAAAATATAGGTATGAGGGTTTATAGATCTATACCTCATGATATCGAATACAAAAGTGTAGCTTTTTTTTGTCAATATTTAGTGTGGGTGAGAGGTTCAAAATAATTAATTTTTTTAAAAACTATATTATGATACTCGGTCATTTTCCTCAAGCGTAAACACCTTACTCTTGACGATCGGACTACTGAAACTACCGTTCTTAAGGGATAGATACCTATTTGTTTTTTTTTTAGATTTTCAAAAAAGCAAAAATCAGTCCCATCAAATCATTGAACATTTTCCAGAAAACTTGAGTTTTATGAATCGGATCAAAGTGTTTCCACTTGATAAAATTGACAGAGAGTATCATTCCCTGATTTTAATAAAGGAAATGAAGTCGTTATAACTCTGACACAAAAATGGGAAATATGTAGCTCTTCACCCCCACCAAAACAAGCTTAGACAGAAACCTGTCAGACTTTTGAATTCGCTATCATGATACATGCTCAGCCTTATTTTGAGATTCGAACGAATAGCTAATTCGATAGAATAGATACTTTCATTCGAATGAACTATCCATATTTTGACATTCGAACGAAAAATGTTCATTGTCGAATGATTGCATAAAATGAACCTCAATTAAATTCATTTTCGAAATCAGCTGTTTGAAATTTACTGACATTTCTATCTGATTTAGTATGACCAAGCTGTTTTTTTTTGATAATTTTTATTTAAAAAAAAATATGGTCTAAAAATAAAACTTTATTATTTAAGAAAAATAAAGTAAAGATAAGTGATGCTAACGGCCCGGTAAAGTTTGAATTTGTATACATCAATAAAAACTGACATTTTCAAATTTTGGAGCATTTAGAAAACAGTATGGTAAGTTTATTGATGTCAAAAAGATGTTAAATAAGGGTAAAACTTCCCTGAATAATAAAATACTTGATTTATGTTTTAATTTTCATGTAAACTAATTTTGTTTTCTAAATTGATAAACAAAAAAAGAAGGCAACTTCAAAGCCACTTGATTTACACAAATCTGGTCACACTTAAATTTTGAACTACCATTTGTAAATTGTTTTATGAAAATAATTGACAAATTGAAGCCAGACGTTAGAAAATCAAAATGGCATTTGTTTTATGTATGAAAAGAGAAAACGGTGAGGAGCAGTTGTATAGGAGAAGGATAACGGATGCATCACATCCATTTTATGCATCCAATACTACTAACATTATACTAAACTTACATGTTTTATGAATCTATTCGCCAGAAAAAATTGAACGAGAATGAAATGACATTTCTTTCGAACGATTCGAAAGTGAAAATTTGCTTAGTTTTCGAAAGATAAATGAACTTTCCATTGATAAGGTGAACTTTCGAATCGTTCGAATCTCAAAATACAAATTATTCGAATTCGACATACTTTCTAATGAAATCGAATGTCAAAATAAGGCTGGCTATAAACCTATAAACGCTTATATTAATATAATAAATCCATCCCAAAATCTACTGTTGGATCTTCGCCTATAAACGGGTGTAAAAACGTAAACATTGAAAACCAACAAAAATTATTAGAAAAAATGTGTATGTTTGAAAATTTTACCTTGGCAAAATTTTGAAATGTAATACTTTTTATCTTTTTATTTGTTTTTCAAAATTATACATTTTTTTGTCCTAAAATTTCATAATTCTATGGTGGATTTTTACTCAAAGATTTATTTTGCAACTTTGAAATAAGCTTTAATTAATACTCCAATATTAAGTTGTAGATTTTTCAAAGTTTTATGTATAGGTTTTGAAATTCTTTAGTAGGTATACAAAAATTCTTGATTTTAAAAATGAATCAATTCTATATCACTTTCCGCTTGGGTAATAAATTATTATTTGCCTAAATTTTTGTTATCCCCTTATTTACCCTGCTGAAATACTACTGAAAAACACGTACCGTGTTTTGGGTTAATTGTTTTTGTATACAATATTTTAAAGTCTAAGAAATACAAATACAATAAATTTGGCACCCGCATTTCCTCCATAATTTTGCAAACCGATTTATTTCATTTCATATTGGTCAATTAACTGTAGTTAATTCCTAAACAAATAGAGTAGGTATGCTAAAGTTTCCAAAAATCAAAATATATAAAAACTGATGTTTTCGAACATCGCATCAACTACAAAGAGTCAGAGCTTTGATAAAAGTTTAAAATTGCGAACTGAAAGTTGAATACTCGTATGTTTCGCCTTTACACCTTTCGTCTCCTAGTTCAGGAAAATTCGACAGTAAAATCATCAAATTTCGAAGAAATTTCGACAAAGCTGAATTTTGGTGGAGAGATTTATTTATATCTATGTACATATTTCTCAATCATTTCTTAAAACCCTTAATTTGAACCGGAAATTAAGTTTTTTTTAGAGGGTAAAATACAGTTTTTTGAAAATTCCCCGAAACATGCCAGTTTTTTTTTCTGTGTCGTGAAGGTTAACATTAACGCTAATGTAATTCTACACAAAAAAATAGTAATAATTTTCTTCGTAGAAATAATAGATTGGTTCTACATTTCACTTTAACTCGAAATGGAATTGAAATCGATACAAAATAAAATTCGCTTTTGACGAATTCGATTTCATTGTTTTCGAAGTGAAATCGATGCGAATTTCCATCGATTTTTTCGACTTTCAGGTGATTTAAATTCGATCAGATCTAGTTGTGTGAATTTATTCAGCCTTATCACAGGCCCCATCGTAATAGATTCGTAGTACGAACCCCGAAAAAAGGTATCATTGCTCCCGTCGTCGTACTAAAAAAAACTTGCTACGAAATTCGGAGTTCGTGAATAATGGTATCAATAGCCCCGAATGAATAGGAAGTTGGACAGTTTTTTCTACGAACAGATATTTTGATCGGAACTCAACTTAAAACTATTTATTTTTTGCACACTTTGACGCAAATCAACTGATTTTGAAACTCCGAAATTAGGAAAATGATTTTTTTATTTCGTTCGGGCCCTATGATGTAAATTTATTCGTATTCGTAGCGTAACAAAATTTTCGGGGACTTGTTACGAGGGACTCTGTGATAGGGGTGATTATTTATTGTAAGATTTTCAGAAACAAAAAAATGAAAAATATGGGTGAGTTCATAATCGTCAGTCTAACTAAGAACTGCATTATCTGCGTTCATAAAGTCAGATTTTCAATCGAACTAACCTAGCCCAACTGCAGTACCTACATAACGTTCATAAACGTCAAATTGTCGTCAGCGTCGGGCAGATTGTGCAGCTGATTTTTTTTGGCTGCAGAAGAGCGGAAATTTATAAAATTATTTTTACAGTCACCAAGAAGGACGAAGAGGCACTGTATAATAATCAGAAGGAAGCTTACATTGAATGTGGACCTCGACATCCTAAAATGACTACGGAATATATCGCCAGGATACTTTGAAACCACCTCCATTAAAAACGCATTTTTTGGCAATAAAGTCAGGCCTTTTTGTTTACTGCAGACATTCTGCATTGTGAGTGCGTTCACAAATGCATTAGAAAAGAACTGCGATTGTACTAGCGCAGATTTTCTGCGTTTATGAATACACCCTATCCCTTTCTATTAAAGAATAGTGTTGGAACTTGACTCGCATTCGATGCTTCTATGACTCCAGGAATATTAATTTTTTTTTTTTTTTCAAAAAAATTAAGTCTAGATTTTCATGCCTCTTCATTGGGCATTTCAAGTTGAATTCAATTTGGACTAATTTTATTCTCCGAATCAGTACCTTTAGTATCAAAATCTTTTCAAACTGATCTTTGAAAATTTCCTTCGGCAAGAAAACGTAAGACCGCGGCCAGCTGCAACGATGCAGGAATGGAAGTTTTACTGCTTTTAAGGCACTGATGGAAAAGCTCATTTATCAAGTCGATAGTATCATACAAATCTTGATGGGTTTGAATGATCTTCCAACATTTGCTTCTTTTTGTTCCTTCTGCATATTCCCGATTGGTAAGTTGTAATGTTATTGCAAGCAATCACAATATTTTATAGAATTACTTTTATTAAAATTTACACACACAATTTTAATAGCAGTCAAAAAAATTCACAAACAAAATAGTTTTGTATTTGCAAACTGAGAAGTGACAGCTGTTTGCAATTTCATTAAAAGTGATTTCGAAAGGATTTCGAAATTATGAAAGCTGGTGAAATGTAAAACACTGAAAAAAAATTCACTCGATTTGCAAATTCGTTTTCATTTCGATTTCACTGGATTTTTGGAACCTGGCTGTAAAATATAATAAAATAACCATAACGTTGCATTGGCGAACTTTAGCACACTATCAGCCTTGAATTTTCACTAATCACTATCCTGCTAATTCATTCGAAGTGAATCTTTATTCAAGTCGGTGATATTGCACAGTATTCTGTTATTCACATGAACGGGTTCATTGTATACAAATCGGATCCGCATATGAAATGTTGCGGATTTTTCATTTGATGGATCGTCTCTCTGGTTGGTGTTCAGTAAAATGTAAGTAAAAACTAATTGATTGCCTAATTTAAAATATTTGTTTGTAGAAAATAAATTATTAACATTTTTAGGGGTAGAAGGACAAAAAGATCAATTTACTAGGTAGTCGATTGCACATTTTGGGTTAAACAAGAGTTTTACTTTAAGTTTTTCTTCTGTCGTCATTTATAGAGTAATGGGACGTAAGTGGGCTTTAAGTGCGTCCTACAATGTGGACTGAGCACCAAATCTTGCCCAACGCCATGTTGCAAATTATCAACAGCAAAAAACCTCAAACCAGCGATTAGTTTCTCTTTTCTTTATATTGACTCATTTCGTTGTGGAGATGGATAGATGGAAGCTTTCTGTTAGAGAATTCTCTTATTCCTCTGCTTGGAATTAGGACAGAAAAAGGTCATTTCCAAATTTAATAATAAAGATAAAAATAAATTAGAAAATTACTTCTGTTTAGGTAGAGCGGTTGAACTTGAATTTTAAATGAAATCAAAAACAGTTATCCAAGATTCAGAAAATTATCACATGAACAGCTGTTTACGTGAATGTCAAATTGAATCGGGATAATGTAGTTCACCCGATGGATAGCAGAATGCAAAGGCAGTGTGAAAGGGAATCGAATTGGTGGATCGGATATGCAATTCACGTGAATAGCAGAATAGGGCTGTGTACCTCAAAGACGCATTTACTTACAGAGCTCTGTTATATCTCATTTCTTAGATAATTCTATTTTTTGTGTATTTTTTTTAATGTGCTATTTTCTTCTTAAATGAAATTCGAAAGCACAATTTTACCCAACAAAATGTTTTTTTTTTTTAATGAGTAGATGTACCCAAACACATTCCATAAGCTAAAACGTACCCAAAGATAAACGTAATTTTATTAAAATTTTTCCACTAAATGTAATTTTTTCCTCAAAAACTATTGTTTCTGCAAAAAAAACTATCACAATCTTGCCAAAAGGATCTCTTCAAATCCCAGCCAGCAGGTTGGAGGCTACAAGAAAGAACATCTATTATCTGTTTGAAAAACCAAATCATTGGATAATGGCAGAAAATTGGACCCATTTGGTCTAATTTAATATCCAAATTGAGCTAAAAGATATTTAATTTGAATTTTTATCAAATATCAATTGATAAATTGAAACTGAGTTTAATGTTTCTTACCCAAAGCCCATAAAATGATTTGGGAGCCCATATCCCCCTACTAATGAACTGGGTAACATATCATCCTAGTCTATAGAATTTTCAAACAAAAGAATATAAAATTGAAATTAATTAAAATTTGAATAGCCTTCCAGGTTTGAATGGATCATTTTTGTACAAAGAAAACTTTTTATGAGAAAAAAAAAATAACACACTCAATTATGGATTCAGAATATTGAAAAGTACCTTTAAACAAACTTCCGGAGCTTTGTTATTGTGAAAGAAAAATTTCCTTTACCAAAACATTAAATATAAAAGACTCTTTCACTAAAGTGAACTTAAATAGTACTCACAAGTGGCGTGTGTTAAAATAAAAACTCAATGCGAAATGTGAACACAGTTATTCATGTTTTTTTTTTTTTTGCGTATTTCCTCTGTGCAAAATAATTTCATCCTTTAAAAAGGAATGAATGCGAATTTACGGTATTGCAGATTTTCAAAGAAGTCATCTTTACAAAATATCCATTTATGTCATTCCGGTGTGTTAAATGTGCTTGCTAGCTGCTAGGGGCTCTGTTATGTAGATATCTCGAAACTAAAAGAGAATTAATTCTTTTATTCATGTGCACTTTTTTTATATAAATTAAAACAAAACCTTGCTTTGATTGCAAATACACATATCACATTTTATCTACCAAAAGCTTTGTACGCCTTGAAAGGTGAATTTAGAGAGATATTTAAAAATTTGCACATAATAGACATGAAACCCCTTTTTCCTTCAATGTTAGTTCTTATACTAAAAAGTTTAGTAAAACTGTGAGGAAAGATTTCATTTCCATCTTTAGTCAAGTCTCCATGAAGGTCAAATAATAATAATTATTTAATAATTGTTTAAAGCTGATTTAAGCTTTCGGTCACTTATTTGTCGGTGAAGGTCATAGTAATAGAAGAATTGCGATGTTCCGGAGGACAAATTTCATCCAAACTCCGTCCATTTTACTCATCTATACAAACATTTTCGAGCCGAATCAACTAAAAAATGGAATCTATCCAATTGAAAAATAGAGTCAAACACTGCTCAAGAAAGTATTTAAAAGTTTTCCCAGCGAGTGGAGTAAAATCTTCGAAAATAACAAGCTGGGCTTGCTCCAAATCGAAGTGTATTGACATTGAAATAGAAGGTAGGGATATAGGTCCGTAAGACATGTCCATACTTTCCATTTGATTTAATGAATTTCAGAAGTGAAAAAGGTTAAGATAAGTCGGAATATACATACCTAAAAATTTAAAAAAAAAAGCCCAAACAAGACCGCATTTTTGTGTCCGAGACTCTTGGCAGAGTTGTAGCGATTCTGTCCGTCCGTACAACTCATTGTACCATATCTTGTGCAAAAATATTTGATCGAAGCTACAGCGTGTTGGTATAAACTGAATCTGGCATAAGTTATATGGGATCGGGCTAATACTAACAAGGTACTGTCTTTCTTTTTTTTTTTTGAGTTATACTAGCATTTTTGACGTATAAGGACTATATTAATTGTAGCCCGATCAGAGGGGCTGAATAATTTCGTAAACCAAAAGAAAAATCCTAAGAATTTAGCAGAATTTTTGGCGGTCTCGAGAACGTGGCTATTCCAACGAAGATAGTCGTACCTGACTTTAAACGAGATCTAGAAGAAAACCACCCAAATCAACAAAGCCGAAAAATATATTCAACGCATCTCGCAAATCAACTTGCGAACAAAATACATAAACCAACAAAAGATGCGAAAAAACTGACGAATCCGATAATTAGGTAAGTCATCGATAGAATATGGCCAATCAACTGAAACGGATTCGGAAAATCAACAGGCGAAGCCAGAAAATCACTGACGAATCAGGATCAATAGGCGAACCAGGTTAGTTGACGGACGAATCCAGCAAATCAACTTACATTTGAGGAACCAGCCAAATCAACGGAAAATCAGCGGAATTCAGAAAAACAAGAAAAACTGCCGAATATGGCAAATCAACAGATAAATTAGGTGAATCGGGCAAATAAATTTACATTTCCAGGAAATCCAGCGAATCAAATGGCGAACAAAATAAATCAATTCACAAAACAAGCGAATCAACTGAGGAATCAGGTAAGGCAATGATCGAATCAGGTTAATCAACTGGCAAACTAGAAAAATTGACAGGCGAATTCTACAAATCACTGACGAATAAGGATCAACAGCTGAATTAGGAAAGTTAACGGGCGGATCTAGCAAATCAACCAACGAACACTCTAAATCAAAGGAAAAGCAGTCGAATTTCAGAAAACCAACTGGCAAGTCAAGTATATCAGATGAAATCAGGCAAAACTGACGAATATAGCGAATCAGCAGAAAAATCAGGTAATCAACTGACGAATCAGGTGAGTCAACGGTTGAATAAGGTAAGCCGACTGGCGTGAATCACTGAAGAATTAGGATCAATAGAAGAATCAGGATCAATAGAAGAACCAGGGGGGTCATTCCGTAATTTTCTAAACGATAATCGTCAAAACGATAATCGTCGACGATGTCGTCCATGATTTGCTTCACGTAACTCGACTACTATCGTCCCGTCAAACGATCACAGTTTTAGAGATTTGTATGCATTTCAGAAACTCTCAAACTGTAGTCAATCTGTCAATTCAATAGAAAAAAACACAAAATGTCAATTTACAGTGGAAACTCAATCACTCAACTACAGTCACCTACAGAATTCAAAATTAAATCAAGACGATACCTATTTAGCTATCGTCCAAACGCTATCGTTTTGACGATAGCGTTTTGACGATTATCAACTTACGTGAATCAAAAAACGGCAACGCTATCGTTCAAACGATATCGTCTGACGATAATCGAGTTACGGAATGACCCCCCAGAACTTACCAAGTGGAATCGGCTAAGGTGATAGTTGATTGTGATTGTCATTTTGACTATAGCTGTCTCCATCATATCAATACAAAAATAGAGAGAGAGCGATTGTCAAAATGACAATCCCAATCAACTATCACCTTAGTCAATTCTACCCCAGGTTAGGTAATGGGCGGATCCGGCTAGCCAAATTTTAACGAACGGGAAAACCAGTCATATTCCGGAAAACAAACTGGCCAGTAAGTAAGTAAAAAACAGACAATTCACGTAAATCAACAGACGAATCAGGAAAATCGATTGACATTTCTGGAAAATCATGTACATCAACTGGAAAACCTTCTGAATAAACTGAAAACAAATCAAAAAGCAAACAAAGGAAATTTACCAGCCGAAATCCGCCGATTCAACTAGCAAACCAAGAACAAAATTACCTGACGAATAAGTAAATCAACTGGAAAACCCGGCAAGTTTTGGGCTCCTGAGAAGATTTTTTTTCAATCTAAGACCACTTGGTGCTTGTAAGGGGGAAAGTATTTCAAGGTTATAGTCTGTTGCTTGTTATATCTGATGGTCCGGTCCGTTTCTGAACCTAGGGAAAGTTTTCTGTTATCGGTGTTTCCTATTTGGTACGTTTTTTTAAATTTGATTGATTTTGTCGTTTTTTTAGCCGTCTACTATCCCACTATTCAGGTCAACACTATTTTCGAGCTCAAAGGTTCCAATGTTTCAGTTTGAGGAGGGAAATTTAGCTCTCTTCAGCAGAAGACAATTGAAGTTTGAATTTTTCTGTTACATATGTCTTCTATTTGAAGTTCCATGACAGCTAAAATTTGTACTCAAGGCCTTAATAAGATTTACGTATGTATGTCATTGTTGTTTTGCGCTCCTAAAAGTGGACATGCTATTGGGGAACACTCCTTAACTACCATAGAAACTTTAAGGGATTCCGATTTAGCAGAAGCCTAGCCTATTTTTAGGACTATTTTACTGGATTTTTTAGGCAACGTTTTAAACTTTTAGTATGACAGTGTTTGACATTTGCTCCTAAGAGTAATAGTTTTAGTTGATTCATTTAAGTATTGTCCTGATAGAGAAACTGGTCTATACCTACTCCATCATTCTTTTCGGAATACGACCTTTTTTAACGAATATCTCAAATGAGAATCTAACAACTTTGCGGTACACATTTTCGCCATGATGCATCAGAAGAAACAGGTTTTCAAAATATTAATCATTTCGAGATCCGCTCAAGAAATACAAGTAGAAATATTTATCGCTGGACATAGCCCGGTCAAAATAGACATTCAAGGTTACATTAATTCGCACAAAGCTGAAAATTGGCATGAATGTTGAGAACACTATTACAAACAATTTGTCAAAAGTCCCCATCGATCCGACGTGTGCAAAAAAAATTATTCAAGGTCAAATGTTGCAAAAATCGGTTTTTTGCATTTTTCAGCTGAACGGCAAGTTTTATCATAAGATAGGTGAGACAAAAATTATTCATCATGCAATTATCTAAAGAAATTGTCCTGACACTTTTTCTCCTAAGAATCACCATTTTGGAGATATAGCGAATCAAAAAGTTGAAAAAAAATTATTCAAGGTCAAATGTTGCAAAAATCGTTTTTTTGCATTTTTCAGCTGAACGGCAAGTTTTATCATAAGATAGATGAGACAAAAATTATTCATCATGCAATTATCTATAGAAATCGTCTTAACACTTTTTCTCCTAAGAATCACCATTTTGGAGATACAGCGATGTTGAAAAATTTGTGTTCTTCATAATATGTATGTCAATTACCGTTATATACATTACACAACGGTAATACAAGTAAAAATATTAGTTTTCGTGGCGTATAGATACATATTATACAATTCTAAAGCCAGATATACACTGTTCAAATGCATGACAAGCACGCGCAAGTGTATTGGTGAAAAAATCACACGTATAGATTGGATTTAGGATTAAAGCAAAATGAAAATCTTTTGAGTTTCTTTCAATCTAGCGTCCTGCATTGAAGTAGTGTATATGCAAGATTGATGATTGACCATGCATTTATTGGTTCATTTGAGTATAGTTCGTTGAAGAGATGAGAACACAGTACAACATAAGCACTGATTGAAATATTAAAATAGTAAACAAAAAATGTATGATGAAATGGACAGACAAAATAAAACAAATTACCTACTCGGATAAAATTGAAAAAATCTCAAAGACGTTCTTATATTCACAATTTCGCCGAAAAAAAACTCACAAAGCGCAACGTCCTCTCACCACACCGTCCATGTTAAAATAAAAGATTGAAGACTCATGCTTGGTGTGTGTATATGCAACTTTAATCCGAATTTTCGAATACACTTGCACAATGTATATTTGGCTTAAGAATATAAACTCGAAAGAAAACCCAGTCCCTCATTTTATGTGACCGTACGGCCTTGAGCAGCATCTGTCTGCGACGCTCGTATACCAGCTCCGTTTCTAAGGGCCCAAACAAAACAGTATTAGTCCCAAGCGTTCCTTCGTAGTAAGAACAAGTAGTTATTGCAAACAGAATTTGTGCAGTTTCTTGTTTGTAAGAGAAATGTATCAATTTTGCTTTATTTGTAGTAAACATTTGGCGGAAAAAGTACACTCGGAAAAGTACCATTACCGTAGTTAAAAGACGTCACGAACAAGAACAAGCTGCTACATCAATAATAAGTCCTCCTCGTACTAGAGCACGCGTAAATGAATCAGTTTTTTGTTTAGGTTACGTTACCTTAGGTTAAGGTGGCTGCTGACCGGAAAAGCCAAAACACTTAGACCAATATTTGGTCCGTTGTGTTACTACAGGATTTCAAAAATCAATCTTACTCGTTAAACCATTAACAATGAAGCATTTGAGACAGTGAATGTCAGAATTGTTTTTTGTTTAAAAGAGTGCTGTTTATTCTGTGGCAATGAATTGAATAAAGCGTTTGAAATGAAAAAAAGCACTGCAATATCGGCGTCAAATTTGTAATGTAATTAGGTGCTTAGATAAGTTTTGGTACTTATCTTTTGTAAAAAATACTCATAATCGCTTTCGTCATTTCCAATAGTAGTATTTTTCAATTAGATACAAGTGTACTACTTCACGGGTGGCGCGGAACCGTGTGCATATTATGAAGAATACAACTTTTTCAACTTTTTGCTTCGCTATATCTCCAAAATGGTGATTCTTAGGAGAAAAAGTGTTAAGACGATTTCTATAGATAATTGCATGATGAATAATTTTTGTCTCACCTATCTTATGATAAAACTTGCCGTTCAGCTGAAAAATGCAAAAAAAACGATTTTTGCAACATTTCACCTTGAATAATTTTTTTTCAACTTTTTGATTCGCTATATCTCCAAAATGGTGATTCTTAGGAGAAAAAGTATTAAGACAATTTCTTTAGATAATTGCATGATGAATAACTTTTGTCTCACCTATCTTATGATAAAACTTGCCGTTCAGCTGAAAAATGCAAAAAACCGATTTTTGCAACATTTGACCTTGAATAATTTTTTTTGCACACGTCGGATCGATGGGGACTTTTGACAAATTGTTTGTAATAGTGTTCTCAACATTCATGCCAATTTTCAGCTTTGTGCGAATTAATGTAACCTTACCCTTGTTTTTGAAGCTAATTTGACCGGGCTAACAGGCTTTGTTAAAAAGTTTCAATGATTGTTTGCTAGTGCGGGGCCATAGCGGGATTTTAAGACCTCACTGAGTGGGTGATGATTTTTTAAAGTCCGGATAGTTAAAAACAAGTTTAGACTATCAAGAGGACGTGTAGAGAAGACGGTCATTCATGTATAAACAGTATTAAGATGATATATAAAGCCGTTCATAAATTGGCGCAATAGTAGCAGCTGGAAAACAACACTGAAAACCTGAGTTTGGTTAATACGAGTAGTATGATGATAGCAATCCATAATGCCCAACTAGACAATTCCACCTTCCACAAAACCGGGCTGAGTGAAAGAAAACTCTTGCTGAATGGTCTTGGGAGGTCCATGTATTCGTCTGACACAGCGCGTGAGATTCCCACATGTTTGGGCATTTGTAAAATTCATTCCGCGAAGAGTTTTTGAAGACAATGAGGAAGCAATAATGACTTTTTACTTACGGAACGAGTCTCGCAAACGGTTTTTTTTTCTATTTGAAAATTAAAGTTTACAGAAAAATTATTTGCTGTTTCACTAATTCAACACACTCCTACTTTGTATCTAATTTCCTCCGCCAATTCGACGCAGTATTCAACTTTTCTTTAAACAACAATCACCACTAAATCAGAAGAATGTAAAAGTTCTCAAGCTCCTCCTGCAAAGCTGATCCAAGTTTTCCAATAAATTCCTTCTGTACGTGCATTCTCCCCCCAGTAAAGGCAGCCCCATAGAAGCATACCCTACCAAGGAAAGGTCCAGCACCATCAGTGCGGAAACATCAGCGGTCTAGCCGTACTGGTTAACTTGTGTTTTCGTTTATCGCCGAAATCAAAACGATATAACGGTGATATCTTGAGGCCGGTTTTTTCGGGTATGATCTTAAAATGCGGTTGTTCGGTGCTAACGATTAATGGGCGTTTCATGGAATGCATGTACTCACTATGTGGGGCACCCAGTGGGCGTCTTGTGCTGGGGACATTCATTTTCTTGCAAGGCTCGGGCTTGGTCTCATTAAGTTGGCAGTTAAGTGGTGAATATTTGTTTGGTTTGTATATCGAGAAGATATTGTTGATAAGGCTGAGTGCACTGTGGCCGCCACTGGCTTGGTGATGGCCACCGGAACTGTGTTCTGGGTAGAAGTTGTTGTACTTATAAGTTGGGATCGATTCGGGATAGACTTTTTGGGAGAAACGATGGAGGGGCGAGCCAGCATGTTCAAAAAAATGAAACTCACTATTGTTTTGTTGCGGCGGTGAGGGCATACCTTCGAGAAGATTCTTTTTGATCATCATGCGTTCTTGTTCGCGATCATGAGAGTCTATGGGGGCGCCATTATTGTAGCAACCAACATTGACGTTCTTCACTTTCAAATTGCTGTTCATGTTGCGCTGTTGCATGTCAAGGTCGATGGGACTTGGGGGCTTCTCGAGCTCTTCCCAGTACTTTTCTAGGTCAATATTAAAGTCTTCCAAGTCCATTTCGGTGGAGTCCGAACAAGTGTCGTCATCGTATCGACTGGGGGGCTTCACCTCCAGCATTGACTTGTTTCGTATTGGTCGGTAGTTGTTCGAGAGAAAGTGGTCGTCCTCGTCAAGGAACTTGTCCTGACACATTAAGCGCTCACGCTCGTCACGGATAAAGTGATCTAAGTCAGTATCATACGGATCTGCTCGGCAATGGAAGTGATCTTCATAGTGCTCAGTATATCCCGGAGCGGAGCCATAGCATGTCCTATGCCTTGGTTGCTGATGGTGGTGACAGAACTCATCGCAGGTCGGGTAGCGAATCGAAGGTCTTCGGTTCCGCTCTTCCCATTCAGCGATCAAGTTGCGTCTGCTAGTACTCGGCCCTCTATCAATGTTACGGCGATCTCGAACAGTTCGGCGATTATAGTTGTAGATTTCTTCCAGCAGGCACTTGGAACTTGTGCACCTATCCCTCGCACAACAGCGAGTGTGGGAGTCGGGACAATGGTAGTCCATAGACTTCCGCATGGCCTTCTTGTCCTTCCGCGTCGGTGGTGGTGGTTCGTAATCGATCACATCAAAAGGCATAGTCTTCGAAGTTCCAGCACTAAAAGAAAACGATTTTGGCACTGCTGGAGCCTTAACCGTGGCTTGGTCATAGCCTCCGAAGCAACAACTCTTCGACTTGGGATACTTGAATTCGTTGCAGCTGGAAGATCGCTGCAAACTGTGACCAGCTCCACCATCTTGACTGTCATAGGACTCATCTAATTCACGAATGTTCCTCAGCTTCCGATACATCCCATATTTCAGACAATCTGGAACATAGTCATCGTCCAAGTCCTCCGATCTATTCGAATAAATGTTATCGGTATACCAGGACGGATCAAGTGACTTCGGCTTAGGCTTGGCATTGAGAAGCTTTTCTTTCTTCGATTGGCGATAACTTTCGAAACAAATACTTTTCATTCGTTCTAGCTTTTGTTCCCTAATTCGTTCCCAGTTTTCCCAGTTCTTGTCATTTTTGCACTTATTACTATTACTTAAACTACTGTTATTTAAGCTATACTCGTTACTAAATATATTACGACTACTGCTACCATTGTTATTATTATTAGTTTTACCATTAGTATTGGTATGATTATAGCTAGTGGTACTGCCACCGCTATCGGTGACAACTATTCTTATTCTACGTTTGGTCTTATCGAGCAATTTCGATGATAGAGATGATTTCGGTTTGTCACGATCACGATCGTAAACCGCTGGCGGTTCTTCTGGCTGTCACACCTCCTGTAAGTATTTGATTGGACAGTAGCCTTGGCGATTGTCAGCGGAGCGAACCATAACCATACCATTGACTTCATCACCAGTCTGAAAAATAAAAAAGTTTATAAGATTCAAAGGAATTTTGACACTCAAAGGAGATCATTTCTTACCTGAATAACAATTTGATCCCTTAGTAAAGTCATGTTTTCACCACGTTCCCCATCGGACACTTGAAGATTGTGTGTGACCTGGAGGGGCTTTTCACCAGCATTCAAGCGGGCGCAATACTTTGAAGGAAAGAATCCCACACGTCCCAGCAACTTTCCTTTCCACCAATCGGGGTCAGAAGTTTCGATAACGGTAACCTATAAAAATTGGAACTCATTAATATATCTTTCAGGAGAAAGTGCTGTTAAATATAAATGTAACAAATTTGTTTTTGTAGTCTTGTCTCAATAGAAGCTTATTTATCAACAAATTAAAAACTCAGTACTGTAAAACCTGTTAATCGGAAAACTCTATAACCGAACCATCTCTTAAGTGGACCGCAAGTCATGCATTCAATTCTATTTTCCATACAAATTTATCTTCGTGATCGTACCACCGCCTTATTGGATCACAGTTCTTGGGTCCCAAGGGTGAACCAATCTGACAGGTTTTTCTGTTATATTTTGAAAACACATTAAACAAAATTTGTTTCTACAAAATGTCTAAAACAAGAACTCGATCAGTTAAAACTTTGATTCATAAGTCAAGAAAAGGTTTGATGTTATCGTTTTTTGTATCAACACAAAATTTGAGCACAGAAGGACCAGATATGCTCGTGGGTACTAGGAGTAGAAAAACACAAGTGTCTTTAAAAGAAACATAAGGAATATGAGAAGCTTTTGATCGAGCAAATAGAGAGTTTCCATAGCAGGATTGACGTTCGGAAGATTATCCAAAAGGTAAAAAAAAACATCTCAAGGATACAATCCCTGAACCGAAGCCTGTATGGCATGAAAGGAGAACCGCAGTCAATACCTAGAATATGGAATCTGCAATAACGGCGATGACGGAGAGAATTCCGCTGTTTGGGAGGAAGTACCCCTAACCTGGATGAATTCAAGATGACTATATCGAATCTTAGATCCAACAAAGCCACAGGGTCCAACGTTTGAAGTATGCTCTAGCTCAACTGCCAAATATGGTCGGAAGAAAGCTTGTACGATGATTGAAACATCAGCATTGTTTGCCCAATCTTCAAGAACAGAAGGTTTTTACACCAAATTTTCTCAATATTCGTCCAATTTCATCCGTAATGCCTTTAATGTAAGGTATAAAGTTTCTTTTTCTAATTTGAATGAATTGTATTGGGGATTAATTGCACTGCGACCTATAGATCTATTGTGCCCCCTCTTATAATGATGAGCTGGCTCATCCTACAGTTCTTCCTCCAAACCTATTGCCTTAAGGAATTTTAGTATTTGGGGCACTTTTAGGTAGGTTGCTCTCTTCCACCTGGTACCGTCCCAGATGGGTTTTCCTTTGGTGCATGATTGGACAACACTTTCCCAGTATGTGTTCCGGAGTTTCCTCATGCATGTTGCAGAATCTGCAAGTGGCACTGCTTACCACACCAAGTAGATTAAGGTGTCTTCTAAGTTTATAGTGTCCTCTTAGAATACCTGTTATTATTCTTAGGCTATTCCTACTTAGGTTGATACAGTTTTCGAAACGTTGCCGGTTGTAGTTACCCAGCAGTAGTTTCGCCTGTCTCAGCCTAGGGAGTTCATTCCAGTTCTTGATTTTGTTTGCCTCCTCTTCTTGTTTAATTCTGGTTTTGATGACATTTTCACCTATTCCGCAATAGGGTTCAGGCCCTGTTAGGGGAGTTGAAGCTCCTAATTTTGCTAGGGAATCTGCCTTTTCGTTTCCAAGAACACCAACGTGACGTACCCAATAAAGTGTGACCCTGTTCTGTTTGCCTAGTTCGTTTAGTCTATTTATGCCCTCCCCCACCAGCTTAGAGTTGATGGTGTATGAGCTCAGTGCCTTAAGTGCTGCTTGACTATCTGACATAATGGCAATGTTCTTGTTACGATAATTCCTTTCGAGATTGCGATCCACGCATTTCCCTATCGCGTTTACCTCCGCTTGGAAGATGCTGGTGGACCGTCCCACCGGTATGGAAAGTTTGCTTTTCGGCCCGAAAATTTCTGCACCAGTCCCTTCGCTTGTTCTCGATCCATCAGTGTACCACTTGATGGTATTTGCTTCGAGTGTATAGTTTATATCCTCTCCTACCCAGTTTTCTTTGTTACTAAGCTGTGTAAGAAAGTTTTTCTCGAAATTATGTTTTTTGATCATTCGATCTCTTGGGATGTCAATAAGGTTAGTAATTGTGGACCTGTCAATTAGGTCCCTTTCTCTGAGACCAATAATTTTACCTGTCCCAGTTCCTTCCTTTGAGAACCTCATGATTCCTCCCACTCCAGCACTTCTAATGACCTCGTGTAGAGGGGATAGGAGGATAACCTCAATAGCTGCGGTAGGGCAGGTTCTCATTGCTTTCGTAATACAGATACATGCGAGCCTTTGGATTTTTTTCTAATTTTGTAGATGAAGAACTTTGCACCGCGTCGGGTTTGGCCTTCTAGAATGCCTATGCCTAGAGCTATAGCCATTATTTTCAAGTGTCATGTCAACATTCTGCAACTCCTGCTGAAGGTGTTCAGAGTCACAAATTCTGTGAGCTCGGTTCACAAGAGCTGACACTACAGCTCTGAAGTTAGACGGGTGGTGATGGGATGTAGCATGCAAATAAATATCTGTATGGGCGTCTTTTCCGAACTCATGGTGGATAATGGAACCATATTGCTTTCTTATGATTTTAACATCCAGGAATACTGATAAGTCCAATGTAAATTTAACTACATATTTCGTGAATAGACTTAAGGTAAGATATATTCACATGATCATGTTTAAGCACACAGAAAGTGTCATCTAGGTACCATTTCCAAATCGAAGGTTTTATTGGCAACTTTCATCGTGACAGTCAATTGTTTAACCAGTCCACTAAGAGGAACAACATTTTTACGAATGTTGTTAAGCAAAAAAAAAAAAATCAGGAGGTGGTTCTAAGTTTTTTAAATAGTCCCAATTGATCTGTCAGAAAATAAGAAATTGCCTTATTGGGCAAAAGTGGGGTCTTTTCCTACGCTGCACTCGTCTTTTTCACTGTACTAAAATCAGTTCAGTTTTAACTTTTTAAAAATCAAATTTCATATGTACACAGAAATAAAAGTTTCTTTTTAAAAATGCAATAAAATTAGCCATATTAAATATTGTCCATGTATTATGGCTTTATTAGTAAGAGCAAACATTCCCATTAGTTTTGGAACACAAGGTCGTTCAAATGGCTGCCTTGGCAATTTTCCAAGACCTTGTTGATGGTTTCGGGCTGTAGCTCACGGATTGCTTGGATGAAATTGACCTTATGTGCTTGAATCGTTTTCGGATTGTTGGTGTAATATCGGACCTTCACAGTTCCCTACAAAAAAAGTCCAAAGTGGTCAAAACGCAGCTCCGGCCAATTGAGATCGCCAAGACAGCTGATAACACGATTTAGGAATTTGGTGTGCAAACAATCGATTGTGGCATCGCGCGCCATCCACATGAACAAGAGGTCGTCTAAATCTATGTCTTCAAATTCAGAAAAGAATATTCAGCTGTTGAGATCAATGGCGAGCAGATGTTCGTGAATTAGGTCTACACTCTCGGCTTTAGCAGCCAAATTCTCGTCTGTGTGCACCGAACAATGGGAACCATGAGTGTTGTCCACTAGCATACCAGTGTCACGAACTTTTTGCACTTTTTGCACAAACTTGCAGCCGCGGAGGTTGCTTCATTTCGGCCAAAGCTTCTTCAAAAAACGTACTCTTTGGGCTACACAGCACTCACTTTGGAAATAAGTTTTCAAAAATTGCCAACGTTGTTCAGGCGTTAAGCGACTGATCTCGTTCCGCGGAAGTATGTTACTGACTTTCTGTCAGGATTTCGAGTGCAAAACAGCTGTCAGTGTCAAATGTCAAAATAACCTATGATTTAAAAAGAAACCAATAGGTGGCCCACCCTGTATATATACAAAAATATACATATACAAATATATGTAGAATGGCGGAAAATTTTAAACAGCTTAGTGTTGATGTATTAGTATGATACTAGCAATCTGCTAACTTTTAAGTAATTTACTAACTCTTTCTTAATTTTAAACATTTTGTAAATAGTAACGTGCTAAGGCTATTTCGTTTTTATAATAAATCTGAACACACCTAAAACAATGTCAGTTCGATCAAAAAACAAAGTGAACAGACCTTTTCTGACGTTTGTAAATGTCAAAGAGTCATATGAAGTTAGCACGGAACTAAAAAAATAAAATAGTTATTTGATAATTTTAGCTTAAATAAAAAGCCGACACCTGGTCACTTACAGCAGTGGTGGAAATGAAACCCAGATTGATTACCATTTATTATCTAGTTTCATAAAACCCCGGGTAAAAGATTGCAAAGTGATACTAGGAGAAGCGATCGCCCACCAACACCGTCTCCTACTGACAGAATTTTTTATGGAGACAGTGAACGACAACAAACATACAAAAACTTTTGGGAAGATCAAATGGTATAATCTGGATAAGGAAAAAGGCGAAGCTTTTATTTCGAATATGCAAAACGTTCTGTATAACAACACCGATATAGTTCGAAATGAAGAGAGTACAGCACAAAGTATGTGGGATCTCCTACAGAGAACTTGCAAAGAAAAAGCCAAAACACTGTTAGGGGTTTCAAAAGGACATAACCAACAAGGCAAAGAAACATGGTGGTGGAATGATGAAGCTAAATCAGTTATAAGTAAAAAGAAAATGGCTTTCAAGGCTTGGTCGAAGTGCCCCTCTAATGATACAGAGCAAAAGTCACGCCTCGAAGTGGAATATAGAAACTGCAAGAAAGAAGCGAAGAAGAAGTGCGCCCAAATTCAAGCAAAGAATACAGAAAACCTGTATCGGGAGCTGGATGAAATTTCTACCCCGACAGCTGGTGCTATTCAAGAGCTACGGCAAAACACGAATAAGGGCGCAACTTTCTTCAAAATAGCCGCTCAAAGAAGAAGAAATGCCCAGGAGATTTGTTCGCCAAAGTTCATTAACAATGCTCAAGGCCAACTACTTGTGGAAGACAACGAAATTCTTCACAGGTGGCGACAGTATTGTGACGGACTTCTAAACGAACAATTTCCAAGGCAATACTTTCCAATAGCTTCACCTAACTTAAGCGAAGTATCCGACGTCACAGTCGAAGAAGTTAGTGAGGCGGTAAAATACTCCAAAAAGGGAAAAGCTGTTGGCCCAGACGAAATACCCTCAGAGTTTTGGAAAAAGATGGGAGACATCGGGTTTAGATGGCTCATGATTCTTGTCTCCAAACTTATACGAGGTGATCGCATGCCTAATCAATGGAGGGAAAGTTACCTTCTTCCAATTTATAAAGGAAAGGGTGATACTCGAAGCTGTGATAATTACCGTTCGATTAAGCTGATGTCACACACCATGAAGATCGTTGAGCGAGTCTTGGGTAGCCGACTGCGAAAAATAATTAGGCTATCTGATGACCAGTGCGGGTTTGTCGGGGGTAAGTCAACCACGGATGCAATCCAGAGTATAAGAATAATTATGGAAAAACATCGGGATTCTTTGGAGGATTTGCATGTCGTATTGGTTGATTTTGAAAAAGCATTCGATCGGCAACCACGAGATCTAATATGGGTGGCCCTCAGGCAACGAGGAGTTCCAGAAACCTATGTGCAGATAATTATGGACATGTATGATGGAGCAGTTACTAAAGTAAGATGCGCAGCTGGAGTCACCGAAGAATTCGAAATCACAGTAGGTGTACACCAGGGAAGTGTCTTGAGTCCCCTGCTCTTTATTACAGTTCTTGATTACCTGCTTGAAGGCAAAGTGATGGATCCAAAAGTACATCAGTTATTCTTTGCTGACGATGGAGCCATCATAAGTGAAGACCCGATATCCCTACAACGAGCACTTGACGTATGGGTGGATGTTCTAGAAGGAAGTGGGTACCGCATAAGCGCGAAAAAGACATAATACCTATGCTGCCCATTTTCTGATCCACACAGGCCTATTCCAGACATTTATTTGAATGGAGTAGTGCTTCCCAAGTATGAAAAGTTTAAATATCTGGGGTCTATGATAAATAACGAAGCTACTTGTGATGACGATATCAATCATCGCTTAAGCGTAGGGTGGATGAAGTGGCGGGAAAATTCTGCTATTTTCTGTAACCGAAAAATGCCCCCTAAGCTGAAAGGAAAGCACTCACATACGGTTCACGATGTTGGACAATGTACAAAAAGTATGAGAGTAAGTAAGCTAACGGCAGCTGAGATGAAGATGCTTCGTATGACAGCAGGAGTTACAAAGCTTGATCGAATTAGAAGTACGAGGAAGCCTTCATGTTAAGAATACCATTTCCCAAAAAATTGAACACGACCGACTCAGTTGGTATTGCCATGTTCAAAGGAGAGATCCTGAGAACCCCGTCAAAAAGGCAATATCATACAACGTTCCAATTCGGAATAAAAAGAAAGGTAGGCCTAAACACTCCTGGTACAAACAAATGCAAAAACACCAGCATTCAGTTGGCCTCAGAAATGGAACAATACAAAACCGGGAGGCTTGCCGCCGATTTCTGAGGTCAACCCGGCGAACCCCACAGGCGGATCACTAGTGTGAAGCAGATACGTGGGAGAGTTATGATCCCCTCGACATCGAGATCATAACAGCGCCGAAACAAAGGAAGAAGCTTTAATAAAAAGTTAGAGGAAGTATGATACTAAACTCAATTAAAATTTGCGAGAACCTTCGTTTTAACCAAGGATCATACTATGTACTCGTAGAACAGTTTTGACATCGTACTAATTCAATGAAAATTTTGCGCCCTTTACTTAAGTTAAAACTGATTTTATAGTTTTTGTAAGCCAATCACATGGATTGACTTTGGAGGTTGAATTTAATAACGAGGTTTTCCAATAAGTAGTAGTATTAGTATTAGATAACGGTACGCAATCGGTCATACATTTTTTTTATTTCTCAAATAATGTGGCACGTGTAAATCATATTTACTACAAAAATATATGAAGCTTCAAACCACGTTTTTATTTTCAACAAAAAAAAAAATAAAAAAAAATATTCGTATCACAAAAAATTAATAAAAACAAAATAATCCTCTGAAATTCTTCCACAAAAGTCTGCGTACAGGTGAATATTTCTTGCTTTAATAAAAAGTTAGAGGAAGTATGATACTAAACTCAATTAAAATTTGCGAGAACCTTCGTTTTAACCAAGGATCATACTATGTACTCGTAGAACAGTTTTGACATCGTACTAATTCAATGAAAATTTTGCGCCCTTTACTTAAGTTAAAACTGATTTTATAGTTTTTGTAAGCCAATCACATGGATTGACTTTGGAGGTTGAATTTAATAACGAGGTTTTCCAATAAGTAGTAGTATTAGTATTAGATAACGGTACGCAATCGGTCATACATTTTTTTTATTTCTCAAATAATGTGGCACGTGTAAATCATATTTACTACAAAAATATATGAAGCTTCAAACCAATTATTCATTAACTGACTTGTGAATTCAGGAAAACCTATTTTATCCTTGCATATTCAGCAAGTTATAAGATGATATTGGTTCGAAAAGTTAAAAATTTTAACGTAAATTTTTTCACATTAGAATTTTGCACTTAAAATCCAAATCTTAAATTTTCGTTATATTCAAAAATTTCAAGTTTCCAATCTTGTCACTGACAGTGCCAATTGAACATTTTACCCTCAAACGCTCGCGTAAAGAAGTAAAACTTCAATGATATTTAAAGTGGCGCCTTGTAAATTGCCATCAAAGACATCTCTGTTGCTTTTCCTTTTGCCTAAATGGCACAGCACGAACAACAGTAGTCGAACAATTTGAACAATGAAACATTTTCAACCTCTACACACTTTTTTCAGCTCTTTTAAACTTTTAACCTAAATTTCTTTTTTATTTGTAATTTAGTATAAAGGTTAACTGAAAATATTCGAACAAAAGAAAAACTCGTTTCAAAATACAAAACACCACTTCGTCGAGTGATCCGATTCGATTCGATAAAATGTTCTCCTTTCGTTTGCATTTGACTCACAACATTCAAAGCATTGAAAGTGCCTCCATTATTGCATCGATTCAAAAAAAAAATAAAAAAAATGAAGATTTTAACATCAGATCCTTTTCATTTGCGCTAAGGTTAGTACCTACAAAATAAATATAAGGAAGTGTTATTGATTCATAAAAAAAAATCATCTCGCAGATATTCTTAAAAATTTTAAATTCTACCACCGAACATAATATTTAGGTTTTAATTTTTGTTTTGTAAGAATGTTATGCTGATTAATTACGTACTTATCAAAAACTAGCCGACCCGTGCTCGCGTTGCTTCGCGAAAAACAATTTTGTGTTTTTAATGTTCTCATACATATATAATATAGGTACTTGAATCTGTCCGTGTGTAACTGTAGTCAATTGAATGTCCATTTTTTCACTCAAAATGTTATTGAGTGTATTTAAGTAACTTAAAAACGTAACTATTGAATGGAAGAGATAATAAGTGAGAGAGAGAGAGAAAAGAAAATTAAAAATGTTGGAATGATAATGACATGAAACAAAGCAGCGAAACCGCGATTGTGATGAAATATAATTCCTGGATAAAATAAATTCAAAAAGTTTGTAATTTTATAATTTCTTTTTATTTATTTCCCAGGTTGTATGTGTAACTAGGAAGTAAAAAACTTTGCGCAACAATATTGACTTAATGAAGCAATGCTAATCTTTGTCGATTATTATATAGGCTTTAAGATATACAGTGATCCACAAAAGTCTGCGTACAAGGAAGATATTTTTAAAAAATTGCTGTTATTCACAAATGTAAAGTGAACTATTTTCAAAAAAGGTATTTTTCATTAAAAGAAATTTACCACGTTTTTATTTTCAACAAAAAAAAAAATAAAAAAAAATATTCGTATCACAAAAAATTAATAAAAACAAAATAATCCTCTGAAATTCTTCCACAAAAGTCTGCGTACAGGTGAATATTTCTTGCATTACACACTGTTTAAGTACCTATCTGTAAATTTGTTTTTGCATAATATGATTATTTATTTATTTTTAATCGTTCTAAACGCGTATTGCAAATAATTGTCTTTGTTTTTTTTTTTTTTTTTTAAGCAAAAAATGTCAAATAAAGAGTTAAGTTTGAGTGAGCGGCAGTTGATTTATAGTCCAGTCATTTTAGGCATTTTAAACCCCAATCTGCGGAAAAATTCCTAGTGAGCTGAATTTTTGTATACACCTTTATTACGGCATTGTAATGAAAATGTGAAAAATCGACATTGATATCGCGCCGGCTAAAAAAGTTATAAGGGTCAAAAGGTCACAAAAATCAGTTTTTCGTAAATATCTCGCGATCTATTGCTCAGAGGTCAATAAAGGTCATTATAAAAATTGTTTGTCGTGAAATTGTCTACAAAAAATGTCTCTTGCATTTTTCTGTAAAATTAATCGTTTTCGGAGTAGAGCGCTGAGAAAGCGAATATATTATGACGATGCACTCGTTTCCTCACCACCTTCGAGGTAGAAGACAGTGCGCGTTTTTTTACATGTTTTCCCCCGTAAATCCATGATATGTAATCAGAGGTTTTTTTTACTTACGAGTGAATAATTTTTTATTTGAATACAGAAAAATACAGAAAAATTAACTTTAGTATATAATTTTTTTTTATCATTCATTGTCGATATCTTCAGTTTCTGTGTCATTAACAATTGCACACCGCAATATTCGATATTAAAAATGGTCTTCAGCTGTGTTAACTCGCTGATTCTATTCAGCATTTACACCAGCGATCTAATAGGTAGTCTAACTCGGGCAATTGTGTATGCCGTCGACCTAATAGTGTACAGAACAGCTCCCAAAGTCGAGGTCATCAGAATTCTTTTGCACTGTGACTTCAACAAGATTCAGTGATATTGCGATGATATGGAAGTCAGTTTCAGAAATCTGAAACTATTCTGCTTAGGACTCGATCCATCAGTGTGCCACTTGATGATATTTGTTTCGAGGATCTCAAGATAACTCCCATTGCCGCATTTCTGATGGCCTCCTGTAGAGGGGATAGATAGAGGAGAACCTCTATAGCTGCGGTAGGGCAGGTTATCATTGCTCCTGTAATACAGATACACGCGAGCCCTTAGACTTTTTCTAGAGCTTTCCTTATTCTTGATAATTCGGTTCTCTTGTGCCATGCAACCGGCCCATATGTAATGATTGGTCTTACCATCATAGCGTATATCCAGCTAAGGATGTTCGGTTTGCATCTGCATGACTTGCCTGCAAGTCTCTTGCAAATCATTAGGGCTTTTGTGGCTTTCCCGACTATAGCTTTTAAGTGTTTGTTCAAAAGGAGTCTACTATCTGGTAGAATTCCTAGATATTTTATCCCTCTCTGCGTTTCAATCACTTCACCATACCAGCTAGATGGATAGGTTTCATATGTGGCAGAAGTTATTCCTGGTAAATGGTATGATTGTCGTCTTGGAGGGGTTTTATGATAATCCTACAGATAGACACCATTTCCGTGTAATTGTTAGTTCTCTTTGGATTACCTACGGCTATGATCTCAACATCATCAGCAAATCCAATGGAGAATATACCTTGGGAGGTAAGATTTTCTAACAATTCATCCACTACAAGACTCTTCAACAAGGGTGATAATACACCACCCTGAGGACAGCCTCTTGTTGTGATTACTCTTTTTTTTACATTTTGTCTTTTTGTGACAGTATTTTTAGTGCCTAACATTTCCATCTAGTTATGGTGATGGGTACGCATTTCCTAACAAAAGTTGTGCCTACAGCCTCGTGGGATGTGTTATCGAAGGCTCCCTCTATGTCTAAGAACGCATCTAATATTCTATCTTTTTTCTATATTTTGGGAATAAATATTAGATTTCCTGTTTTCCATATACTTGGTATATACCCAAACGCAATGCTACTACGAAGAATATTAGTGAAGAATATTGTTAATGACACAGAAACTGAAGATATCGGCAATGAATGATAAAAAAAAAAATTATATACTAAAGTTAATTTTTCTGTATTTTTCTGTATTCAAATAAAAAATTATTCACTCGTAAATAAAAAAACCTCTGATTACATATCATGGATTATGCCTACGGGGGAAAACATGTAAAAAAACGCGCACTGCCTTCTACCTCGAAGGTGGTGAGGAAACGAGTGCATCGTCATAATATATTCGCTTTCTCAGCGCTCTACTCCGAAAACGATTAATTTTACAGAAAAATGCAAGAGACATTTTTTGTAGACAATTTCACGACAAACAATTTTTATAATGACCTTTATTGACCTCTAAGCAATAGATCGCGAGATATTTGCGAAAAACTGATTTTTGTGACCTTTTGACCCCTATGACTTTTTTAGCCGGCACGATATCAATGTCGATTTTTCACATCTTCATTACAATGCCGTAATAAAGGTGTATACAAAAATTCAGCTCACTAGGAATTTTTCCGCAGATAAAACCTAAAATGACTGGACTATTATTAATCTTTACGTTAAACAAAAAAAAAGTCGTATGGTGAAATATCAAAAATAATCTCAAGAGCTCGGTCAACGATACAGAGAACGGTAGATCGCTTTAGAATCGCAGGACAGATTAAATCGGAGACAAGATAAGGCCGATCTTCGAAGCTCACCGAAAGGGATAAGCGTGTAATCAAGCGAATGGTGGAGCAAGATCACTTTATAACGGCTAAGACAATAAGCACACGGCTCGAAATATATAACAACAATAGAGTGCATCCAGAAACGGTAAGAAGAGCTATTGTTCAAGAGGGGTTTAAGTCACGCACATCCAGGAAAAAACTATTGGTCTGGTCAGTAAAATAAACAGAAAGAAACGGCTAGCATTTGCAAAAGAGTATGCTAACAAGCCTCCGGACTTCTGGCGTAAGGTTATATTCTCCGACGAATCAAAATACAACATTTTTGGTTCTGACGGTCGTTTGAGGGTGTGGCGACGACCAAACGATGCTCTTAATCCCAGATGCGCAATTAAGACTGTCAAGCACGGTGGTGGAGGTGTTATGGTTTGGGGCTGTATGGCATCTTCAGAAGTCGGTAAGCTGGAAGTAATAGAAGGAACAATGGATCAATATGTAAACATCGATATCCTCAAAAGAAATTTAAAAACAAGCGCTGAAATTTTGAGTATATCCAATGACTATTACTTTCAGCAAGATAATGACCCCAAACATACCGCCCATAATCGCGCATGTGGCTGGCATTTAACACTCCTCACCTGCTACGAACCGCACCACAGAGTCCAGATATTACCCCTATCGAGCACTGCTAGGATGAATTGGAAAAAAAGATCCGAACCCACGATATCCGCAAAAAGTCGCAGTTAAAAGAACCCTTGTTGCTTGAATGGAGTAAGATCAATAGTTCTTATACAGAAAAACTGGTAGGGTCAATGTAAAACCGTTTGAAAGAATTTATAAGGCTAAAAGGGTATCCGACCAAATATTAACAGCGAAAGTAATAAAAAAATAATTATTTGTCTATATTAACTAACATTCTTCAATTTCTGTTACAGCTGTATGCAGACTTTTGTGGAAGAATTTCAGAGGTTTATTTTTTTGTTATTAATTTCTTCTTGTTATGAATAATTGTTTTAATTTTTTTTTGTTGGAAATAAAAACCTTGTACATTTCTTTATTAAAAAATATTTTTTTTTAAACAAATCACATTAAATTTGTGAATAACAGCAGTTTTTAAAAATATTTCTTCCTTGTACGCAGACTTTCGTGGATCACTGTAAGTGGTTGAATAAGTCAACTAATGAAAACAAAAATGGACAAAAAATTAATAATATTTAGGTTTGACAAATAAGTAATGAAAAAAAATATAGCCAGGAACACTCCTATAACAATAAACAAAATAATAAAATTTATTTCAAATAAATCGGTTGACTACTTTCTGAGATCATTCAACCCAAACTTTAAAATTGTTTCGCTTTTATATAATAAGTATAGATATCTACTTATTTAATTAATTAAATAAGTAGATATAATTTAACAGGGTTAAATCGAAGTAAACGTGAGATTTGATTGATTTTTAGAGATATTTTAACATCTAACAGACGTTTCTATTGAATTTTGTCTTCTCTTGAGACTAAAAATGAAGGTCTCTTTTTTTATTATGAATTCTTAAAGAAACTTTTATTTTTATCGAAAAGCGCGACATCAAAATTGCTTTTCGGTATAAAACAATAATATAAATGTTCACAGTTTCACTTCGCATGGAACTAACGACTTCACGGTCCGTCGTTCTACTTTGTGCCAAATCTCCATTTACATATAATTGAGTTTTTAATAACCTTAAGGATATGGACTTGGGCAAAGCCCGGGTATAGGTGGAGCATTCGAATTTGAAATTTGAAACACAAACACAGAAAAGATGTTTTTATTTTTATTCAGTAACTGTTATTGTTTAGGGTGTGTTCGGAGGTAGTTTTTAAAAATAAAATGCACAACTGCGTCGCATGAGCTAGGTCTTATGTTTAAGAAAATAGAGGTTTAAAGATATGAATGTTATCAGAGAAAAATGTTCAAAATCATAAAATTCATTTATAAAGGGCTAAAATTGAACAACTTCAGTAGTTTGAGCTAAGAAAATATTGCAATGTTATTTCTTAAGCAATTTTTAATTTGCCTATTCTGCGGCACAAAAACATCTATAGTCCTAGGTTGCCATCAGCCAGAGACCTGTTCTTAGAGTATTTTTGAAAAGCATGCTCAACGACAAAACGTTTTCCTCCCAGATTTGTGGTCTGGGCTGGAGACGTGTTCGCAAGTTGAATATTTTGTCGTTTTATGTATCAGTTCAGTGGAGTTGGCGGTAGAGGTCTAAACTCTTACGTTTTTCAACAACATCAATAATGGTTCTCAAAATTGCTGGTTAACTTAACAAGAGCTATTCGCGGGTGAAAACGAAAAGGTAATGCGAGGTCTAGTTATCGAAATATGGCCATCCAAAGCGACTTTTCTGAAAATTTCCCCAAATCGAAAAAAGTCATCGGATGCGGATGGCGATATTTACGAAACAACTTGTATTTAGAGAGAGACTACATACGTGCTTTTAGGTTCAAAAACGGAACACATATTAGTTAAAGAGAGGAATGGAAACATTTAGGCCGTGACCGAACCCACCAAGGAAAAGACGAGCAAGGTCCGAAAGTGAAAAGGCGAAGAGATTGGTTGGCTTTTAGCAAAACAAAAACAAAAAAACAAAAATTATTTCCGCGAATTTCCAAGAACTTTCTTAGCTTTCTGTTATTCTGTGTTTTAAACCTATACCTAGAAACGTTTCTCAGACATTTTTTGTTCTTAATCATTTTTACTTGCGACTTATATGTAGGTACTATAAGGCAAATTATGCATTCGGAAAAAAAATTGAACTCGAGATGTTGATGAAAGTTGACATTACCATGATAGCGAAGACTAAAAAAGTGGGTCTCGCAATTCTGTCTATCTGTCTGTTCACCTGCAGCCTAAACGACTCGGCCAATTTTCTTCAAACTGCGTAGATATGGTTTTTAATTTTTTCCCCTCATACGTTTTTTTTTTTTTTTTTTTTTTTGAAGACCAAAAATAACGTTACCTGCCACACGAATTTTTTTTTCGAAATTTTATAAATATTTTTTTTCCTCAAAAACTGTCCCTCAGAGTTTAAAAAAAAAATTCATTTAGGTAAAGCTAGGTAATGGTTCAAAAAAAAATTCCAAAAAATAGTTATTTTTGGTAGCTCCTCTGAAACCATTTTTTTAACTTCCCATAGGGAGTTATTGTAATCGGTCCGATTTGTCAAATTGGAATTTTTGACATTTCTCGACGTTTCAAGGTCCCTAGATCAATCATTTTTAGAGAGATGTCTGTGTGTGTGTGTGTGTACGTACGTTCGTACGTGCGTACGTTCTGGTACCATTTTTCGTCGTCGATATCTCAAGAACGAGTAAAGATATCGAGATCGACTTCAAATAAATTTTGTTTGATAGATAATAACGTCGAAAGAGGCTGAAAGGGCGTTTATTAAAATTCAATGAGAAGTTTTTTCACTATAACGGTTTAAAAAAAAAGTAAAAACTTTGGTTAGTTTCAAATATCTCACGAAAAAATAATGCTATTGATTTCAAATAAAATTTAGTGTACTCATTATAAGGTCATGCAGATTTGGTATGAATTTGGAAAAAAAAAATTTCATAACCCAGATATTCTAAGAACGGAAAACAATTTGAAACTCAAAATAATTTTATTTTACAAAAAATAATGTGTTTGACAACTGGTGAAAATTTCAAAAAAAAATCAGTTTACAGTTTTTTTTACAAAAACTATATAAAATTCTATTGAAAATTGGTAAAAATTGTTTTTCGACTCAAATTTCTCGAGAACTAGTAGTGATATTGACTTCTAATTTAGTTTATTTTATACAAAGTATAATTTTGTAAGATTGGTAAAATGTTGACAAATATTGAATTAATAGTTTTTTTTTTAAACAAATGGGAAGTCATCAGTGTGGGTCGCGCCCAGTTTTTGTTTTTGATTTCCTTGATAACGGTACAACCGATTTAAATCATTTTTTTTATGCTTAAGCTCCTCCAATGTTTGAATATTATTACATATTCAAATTTTTATTTTTTTATTTTTTGATTTAAAAAAAAATATTTTTGTAACTCAATCTTTTGAAAACCCAATGATCGAATTTTTTCAAACTTGATAAATAAAAGTTTCTTAATATAATCTACAATATATGAGAAAAAAATTATTTTATCAAAAAATAAAGGTACCCCCATACAAATGTTAAAAAATGGTTTTAGAAAATCGTATTTTTCTCGAAAACGGTTCCGAGAATTTTGCACGATTTTGATTAAATTTCATGTTCATATTTGTGAAATTTATTAATTAAACTACATTTTTAGTTGTTGGCGCAAAATTTACATAATAGAAATATGATTTTGACGTGCTAAGTCAACCTTGAACCACAACAGCAAGATCGAGTGATCAAGTCATGCATTTTATTTTATTTGGATAGTAGCAATTGTTTTCTTGAAAAATAAGACAGTGGTTGTAAGACTAAGCCCACTAGATCAGCCAGACTCAACCTTTTTTTTAAATGGGCCGCAACCACGTTTCTGTTACGACACTTCGGGCCACAATCAAAATGTATGTACATGTATATTTTGCGTAAATAATAACACATATTTTAAAAATTTTGTATTTATTTTAAAAGAAATAGTTTTAATGCGATTTTTGATATTGGGAACACGGTTTAAAAACTTTGTTAAGATCTGGCTTGTTCCTACATGCCAACCTTATGACATCATCCAAATGGGAGTCCGTTAGTTTGTTTCGGTATATATTTTTTGCATATTTCATTCGCGAAAACGATGATTCGCAAACGAATGTAGATCCAAATAATGTTAAAAGAATTTGGGCACTTCTTTGCACGAATTTATATTTTTCAGGAATAGTGCTCCAAAATTCCAAGTATTCCCCTTCCTTTTTTCTTTGAACAGAAGTTCAAGGTTGGAATCATTTTTGAAATCAATGAACTCATCGAATAACTTTGCTTGGTCTTGATTTAAAACAGAAGCCAGCTGTGAGATAGTCGCTGTTTCCAGATGCCAAGGGTTTTCGACTAGCATTAAACATTTTTTTATTTTTCTTAAATCATGAAATCTTTTTTCAAATTCTTTTGACAGTGCTGTTATGTAATTTAAAATTGTAGAGCAGTTTTCTTCAGAGTCGGAAAATTTTGATATTGTTTATTTTGTATACTTAGTTTTTCTTCAAAAGCAAATATTTTACTCGCCATCTGTAAGATTAAGTTATTTGGACCTTGTAAATTCCGATTGAGGTTATTCAGTTTTTCGGTGATATCGCAAAGAAATGCTAAAAGACACAACCATTCATCATCTTGCAATTCTGAGTAAACTTTCTTATTTTGTTGTAGAAAGAGGATTATTTCGTGGCGTAAGGAAAAAAACCTTTCCAAAACTCTTCCTCTGCTAAACCATCGCACCGAGGTATGCAAGAACGTCACCGTATTCACTTCCCAGTTCTTCTAAAAGGCGGTTCAATTCTCTCGCTCGTATATAATTCACAATATCAATAACAACCTTCATCACAGCTTCGATTTTTAGATTGACGACACGTGTAGCCAATAGGGCTGATGATACCCGGCTACCCGAGTACCCGGGTAATACCCGGGTACCCGAGTAATTCGGGTAATACCCGGGTACCCGGGTACCCGACTACCCGATTACTCGATTACCCGAATACCCGGGTACCCGGGTACAGCAAAATAAAAGACATTGAAGTTAAACTCTATTAAATTAAATATGTACACAATGAAATGCACTGATTAAAGTACAGATACAACGGTTAGGCTTAGGTATGTTTTACAAATGGAACACCTGAACTTGTTTTCATAATGTTTTGCAAGTACAAAGAGATTTGTAAAAGTTCGCAAAATGATTCAACTCAAGAAGAGAGAATACAAATTGGTTTGGATTATTACCGTTAATGAATGTGGGTGACAATGTGAATTGTGCTGCTCACACCATACAACGTTGTGTAAAGCATATATTTAAGTCTGTTGAATATTAAGAAATTGTCGCAATAAAATGTCGAAGAGTGGTATCACATTTTCACCAATCGAATGTTGCTACGTCGGCCTTAAACAGAAAACAATTGCAGCTATGAATGAAGAAGGAACGTTTAGTTCAAAATTCTCCAACCCGATGGGATTCCATTTATTTTATGTGTGATATTTTGCACCACAATCGCTCCGACGTTATTGCAGTTCTAAGTGATAACAGCTATGCGAATTCTTCTACAGCACTGGACCTGGAAATATCTGAGTACGAATGGGGAATAATGGAAGAGTTAACCACAGTTTTGAAGCCACTATACATAGCAACAAAACTGCTACCTATGTTGTGAAAGTAAAGTAACGCTTTCTGCAGTGCGCTTGGTTATCAAAACTCTGGCTGAAAACCACTATGCACCTAAGCTCGAAGACACAGAAACAGCCACTATATTCAAAAATAAAATCGTTTTTTCTCTAAAAACGCGCTTTCACCTAGGCGAAATGTCCCCAGCCGAGAATATTTTACCAAGTAGCATCATTCTTAGACCCAAGGTACAAGGACCTTAAAACTGAGAGCAGTGAAGTAGCAGACTAAATCCGTACTTTTGTTAAGGAAAAAATTCTGGGAATGTGCTCTGACAAAGTAACAGAAGAAGAACCTAGTGGAAGTAGTGATGACCAAGATTTGGATTTCCTCTTTGCAACTGAAGGGCAATTACTTGACAACATCTCTTAGTTTGAGCAGTACATAGCAGAACCTCGTATATCTAACCGTTTGGACCCTCTTGTGTGGTGGTGGTGCTCGAGAGAACGCTCTATCCTCGTTATGGCATCTTTGGCAACAAGATATCTTGCTGTTCCAGCTATATCAGCAAGTTTAGAAAGGCTCTTTTCGACTGCAGGTAATATTATTACTGCCAAAAGATCATGTCGTCGCTTTTCCGGCAGAGTGGCATAAGTCGAAATTTGCAAATTTTCAGGAGAGCATTTTAAAGTTTTTTTCATACTGAACAAAAAAAATTTCGTTGTTCATAAAAAACAAAACTCGAATGTTGAATACGTGAAAAAATTGCATTTTTTGTTTATTAAGTTTTATAAGAAACGAAATATTAAAAAAAAAAAAAACAAAAATTGATTTATGCCGTATTTATACGTAGAAAATGAGAGGGATGTTTTTGAACATTGAGAGCGGCGCTTTTTCATAACTCGGAAACTAGAAGAAGTAGGTTAACGCCGATTACACAGAAAAATTGTGTTTGTTTTTCAGCTCAGTTCTGTGTTCAAAACTAAAAAACACAAATTTCGACTTATGCCACTCTGCCGGAAAAGCGACGATGTTTGGCCCCAGAAAATGTTTCTTTGTTGGTGTTCTTGCACAAAAATCAAGATCTATTAAATTTGAATTTAAACCCATCAAATTTTCCTCATCAACAATTTATGAAATTTTGATAATTCCTTTGCTCATCTATATAAATAAAAATGAATCGCAAAATGTGTTCATCATCATCATCGGCTCGACAACCGGGTTCCGGTCCTGGCCTCTTTCAACAAGTCTCTCCACCTATCCCGGTCTCTAGCCGACGCCATCCAGTTGCGCACCCCAAGGCTTCGGGCGTCCTGGTCTACGCCATCTCTCCAGCGCAAGCATGGTCTACCACGCTGCCGTCTACCATAGAATGTACCACAAAGAACTTTCCGAGCAGGTTCCTCTTCGCTCATGCGAGCTAGGTGCCCTGCCCACCGGAGTCTACCGAGCTTAATTTTTGTCACGATATCTGCTTCAAGGTAGATTGCGTACAGTTCATGATTGTACCGTCTCCGGAATCGTCCTTCCTCACATACGGGGCCAACAATTCTCCTTAAGACTTTTCTCTCGAACGCAGCTAAGAGGTCGGAGTGCCTTTTGCTAAGCACCCAAGTCTCGGATCCATATGTGAGTACTGGCAGGACCATGGTCCTGTACAGCAGTAGTTTTGAAGTTATGGTGAGATTTCTGGATTTGAAGAGCTTTGACAGACTATAGTAGGCTCTGTTGGATTTGAGAAGCCGCCCGCGTATTTCTTCTTCTATATTGTTATCGGCTGCTACTATTGACCCAAGGTATTTAAAGGATTGCACCACTTCAAATTCGTGCTCCGCAACCTTGATTGTTTGACCAACTGTTCCTCTCGCATTCGACGCCACCATGTACTTTGTTTTACCTTCACTAATGTGCAGCCCCAGATTTTGTGCCGCCTGCTCGATCTGGATGAAGGAATCGTGTACAGCTTGTTCGGTTCTTCCGATGATGTCGATGTCGTCTGCGTAAGCCAGTAACTGGCTGGACCTGTTGACGATGGTCCCTCTTGTTGCCGTGCCAGAGTCACGGATTGCTTTCTCCAACGCCAGGTTGAAGAGGAGGCAGGCCAAACCGTCCCCTTGTCGGAGTCCATTAAAGATGTTGATTGGTCTGGATAGCAATCCGGCTATTTTTACTTGGCTTGTTACGTTGGTCATGGTCAACCTACATAGTCGTGTCAATTTATTTGGGATGCCGAATTCTCTCATGGCTTTGTAAAGTTCTACCCTGGCTATGCTATCATAGGCGGCCTTAAAGTCTATAAACAGATGGTATGTTGGGATGTTAAATTCTAGACATTTTTCCATCGCCTACCTAAGGGTAAATATCTGATCAGTTGTTGATTTGCCTGGAATGAAACCACACTGATATTGTCCGATAACGGTTTTAGCGTATGGGGTTATCCGGTCTTGTAGGATAGAGGAGAGTATCTTATAGGCGGTACTCAACAACGTGATACCTCTATAATTGCTGCACGTTGTGACATCTCCCTTCTTATGTATGGGGCATATTAAACCTTTTCGCCAATCTTCTGGCATTTCTTCCTGCTCCCATACGTGTACTATAATATCATGAATTACTTGACGTAAGGCTGGCCCGCCGTGATGGAATAATTCGGCTGGTATGCCATCGGCTCCCGGGGCTTTGTTCTGTTTAAGCCGGTATATAGCCTTCTCAACCTCTTCTATGCTTGGTGGCGGCAACATAGAGTATTCTTCTTGAAGTAGTGGAGCCTCCACTTCTGCAGTGAGCTGACCATTTAGCAATTCATTAAAGTACACTTCCCATCGCTCCAGTATGCTTTCAGTGTTGCTAAGCGTAAAACTCGAGAACGGCTTGACCAATTCGCCTAATTTTTTTTTAAAGTTTTTGTTAAGGTTCAAGGAAGGTTCTTATGGAGAGAAAAAACGTTTATTGCGTGCTAAAATTACCATTGAATATTCAAAGCAACGAAACTCCGACTTGCACTCTGCAATGGCAAAGGTTTTTCAGCAATACAAGATGATAGTATGGAATGAATGCACGATGGCACATAAATAGTCTTTGGAGGCATTAGACAGAACTCTGAAAGATCTGCGAAGCAATCAAAACCGATTCGGTGGAGCGATGATTTTGTTAGCAGGAGATTTTTGTCAAACATTACCAGATATTCCCCGGTCTACACCAGCGGATGAACTGAATGCAAGTTTGAAGTCTTTCACTTTGTGGAAAAAAATTAAGATAATTATTTTGAGCAAGAACAACTCATTGACTTTGGTAATTGTAAAATCTCTGTATATGTTATGACAGGCTGCATTATTTCCTGTAAATTTTTGTCAGTTTACAGAATCAAAAACTGAGCATATAGAAAAGATGTTCCGAAACGTCGCTCAAAATTACAGAGATCATTGTTGGTTGAGCGAACGAGCTACGAGTATATTAGCTGCCAAAAAACACGGATGTAAATGAAATAAATTTCAAAATCCAAAATGAAATTGCCGGTGAATTAAGGACATACAAATCAGTTTATTGCGCAACTAACCAAAATGATGTCGTCAATTTATCCACCAGAATTGTTGAACTCACTGGATTTGCCAGGGCGATTTACATAGCCACGAAGGAGTTTTTCGTTTTTATACCCGGGTACCCGGGTAATACCCGAATACCCGGGTACCCGGGTTATTTACTACCCGGGTACAAGAAACCCGGGTAACCGGGTACCCGGGTAGTTGATTACCCGGGTAGAATCATCAGCCCTAGTAGCCAAGTTCTCTTGATGAATAATGCAGTGAAATATAATTAAATTTGTCAAATTATATTTTTTCCTAAGTAATGTATCCAGTCATGGAAGGACACCCAACCGTACATACACTACTATTTTTGTATGTCAATTTCATTGTGCTCTAAAACATTTGAAATAGTATCAATGTAATCTACACTTCGGGTTTGACCTTTCATTGAAAGGAATTTGAAAAAGTCTTCAATGATTATATTCTATTCCGTGCAATATCTAACAAACATCGAGCATTGAGATGTTGCCGAAATATCGGTGCTGGAATCGAAAGCCAAGCTAAAAAACTTACAGTTCTTAACATTATCTATTAAGTTGTGATGAATATATTTCGAAATACTCGTATCTTCAATTCGTCTCACACATGTTGAATCGGACAGCAGCTGTAGTTTTTTTTATTTCACACAATATTTTTTTCTTGTTGCTAAACTTATCAAAAAGTATATATCGGCAGCACTTACAATGTTTTACAATTTCTGCATCGGTAAATGGTTTCATGTGCTTACCAAGAGTATAATAAATTTCATAAGATGCCTTAGTTACCGCAGAGTCTTGGGATAAGGCAACGGACATAACATTTTGTTGCTGTTGTAATGACCTTTAACTTTGAAGAAACTCCTGCCATTATTTTTAAATAAAAAAAAAACACAAATTAACAATCAACTGCAACCACTAACTAAAATTTAAATTATAACAAACATCAAGCAGGAGTTTCGCAACTCAGATTCACATATAGTCGATGAGGAGATACGTCGATAAAGTAGTTCGAATTTTCTTGCACGGATACAGTTAATCGCAGTGACATGTGCGTATGTATAAAGATGAACTACTCGACTTTATCGATGTGTAGGTAGAGCTGTTTTTTTATTTTCTATTCCATTTCATTTCATTTCATTTTGAATTTTTTTATTGATACGGTTTTTTCTTGCTTGGATGTTGAATACATATCTACGAAAGTATATTTTGCTCACGCTATTCTGGAATTGCGAGATATTTAAGGTAGTTGCCAAGTATTTTATTAAATCATGCCGCTGGCCAACTTTTATAAGCTCGAAGGCCGCAGGTTGAGTATAGCTGCACTAGATTCTTTCATATTTTTTAACTTAATCCAAACTGGATGGCTCCGTGAGAATGTCCACAATTTTCCAAATTAATTCCATACACAGGTTCATAAGAGTTATTATATTAAAATGCCCCACTTCAGCGCTAATTTGGTCACAGGACTAGACTGTCACCATTTCTACCTAGTTAAGACTTTATTTGACAGATGCCCGTATTTTTGGTAATATAAAAAAACTTCAAAAACCCAAATGAAACAAAAGCAAAATTATATTAAAACAAAAATATTTAATGATTAGTGAACATTTGAAAATAGGTTCCATGCAGCAAAAACCTGCGACTTACGTACATAGTTGTGCTATATTTGTTTTTTTTTTGCATACAAACTTAACAGCAAAACGTTTTAAAACAGAGCCAAATGTTCACCTTCATAGCCCAACACTTGATTCTACGAGTATCAAGAGTATAGAGAATTTTTGAAAGCAAACTTTTTGAGACATTCATTCGATGCGAAATCAACCTTTATTATATGAATAAGGCTTGGAGCAAAAGTGTGTTTGTGTGAGCCAGTGTGTATATGGATCAAACGGACCTATTTAACTTCTCTTCTCATTATGCCAGACTGTATTATTTTATATTTTATAAATGTGTGTAGATATTCATTACGGTAGAGTGCAATTTGGACATTAACAACGCTTTCATGAGAAGTTGTTTCCGTCTTAATGTCTGTCAAAAGATGATTTATAAAATGTATAGTTTTGAAAAGAACTTTTTTTCAATTTTTTGTTTGGCATGACAGTTTACAAATAAATGCAACTAGATATTGTACTTCAATTGTGACCCGGATGCAAAAGTGAAAAATGTCCAAAAGAGTCATTAATCATCGGATTGTATCGCTATCTTACTAACCTTTTATGGTAAAAAGCATACACAGACAAATTGTGGAAATATTGTTGCTGTTATGTCCGCTCCGATTCACTTAACTGAGGTAGGTTTTCGATTTTTGAATTAGTTGTTTTTTAGATGGATTTTTATTGATTTAAAAAAAGTTAAAGTACTAGGTAAATGAAATTCAAAAAAGAATTGCAAGATACCTACAAAATGTATTTAGAATACGTTTAAGTTCTAAGGATTTGAATACATTTTTAAGGACATCCAGGTTTACTAAGTGCACTGAGAGAAAAGGCTCTATTCTCAACAAAGATATTTTTATTGGCGCAAAATTTTAAACAGCCTAGTATAAATGTAATATCTAGTATTATACTACTTAACAATTTACTAACTTTAAAGTAGTTTACACTAACTCATTCGTAATTTTAAACATTTTTTAACTAGTATCGTACTAAGGCAATTTTCTTAATATATTGCTTCTGAACACACCCAAAACAATGACAGTTCGTGCAGAAAACTAAGTAAACAGAACTTTTGTGGCGTTTGTAAATAGCACGATACTAAAATAGTGAAATAGGTATTCGATGATTTTAACTTTAATAAAAGGTTAGAGATTATTTGATTAAAATTGGCAAAATCGTTGTTTTGAGCTAGTTTCATACTAAAACAGCTTTAACATCGTACTAGTTCAACTAAAATTTTGCGCCATTTAATATGTGCTGAAGATGAATGGGATTGCCGCAAGAGTTCTATGTATATAGTACAGTTGACTTGTACTGGTTACATTACAACGCTACTCAACGAGTACTGACCGAGTCAACATTAATTTATCAATTTATCACTTGTAGTGATTTTTTCACTTAATATAAACAAAAGAGCAGCTACAGTGAAATATGTAACGACTACATAAACATTAAATTGAAACACTGTACTTAATACAGGAAGTTATTTGCTGAGAACGTGTATTAAGTCAGTCAAATATGTAATTAGAAACAAAAACCAACATGTTAATAATGCGTATGCTGAGTAAACTCTTCAACAAACTGTTATAACCACGCCTTGAGGCAAACACCTGAAGACTTAAACTCACTAATTTTTGGAACTAGAATTTTGATTCCTTAATTGCCTTAGCCTGTAAAGACCCGGCTTCAAATCCAATAACATAAATTCCTCTTTCAGAACAAAAAAAGGTGAAACGAACTGCGAGATAAGCACAGATTGGATTTACAAATACAGTATGTAGTGAGTACACAAAGCTGTACGAATTACATATTATATTTACACTATAGGCAACAAAATTTTACTTTGAAAAGGTATTGTTTGTGAAAAAATTGAAAGAAATTGATTAATTTTATTATTTTTTTTTTCAAAGGTCAAAACATCGTAGAAGTTTTTTGTATCCAAGATCAGGTAATATATTATATTCTATGAGCTCAAAATTGCTTATTAACTACCTACCTTCAGGATATTCACACCTTAAAATTAAATTAAACGTGTAACGATAAATTTGAGGCTATTCTCTACTACTTCTTCCCTTCAAAATTCCAATTCAATTTAGATACTAATGTAGGCGAAATCAATGAAAGCCATTGGGAATAAATATGGGCTCCAACCCCGTATTACTCACTGGCTATACAACTTGGTAATCAGACCGATTCTAACGTACGATGGGACAGTATGGTCTAACTAAGGTTAAAGAATCAGCTTGTGTGTGCATATGCGGAGAATTTCGCACGACTCCCTCCTCTGCAATGGATTGAATTGGTCCTGATGGTATACCCCCCATTCTTCTGACGAGGTGTTCTTCATCCCTGGCAAAACCATTGCGTAAGCTTTTCCATCGCTGCTACTGTTCTGGAATCTTCCCTAGAAGATGGAAACAGCATTAGTCCAGCCTGTTCCTAAAAAAGGTAACCCTTCCTCCCCCTCGTCCTATCGACTAATCGCACTTACGTCCCTTCTTTCCAAGGTCATGGAATCGCTGATAAATCATCAACTCAAGAAATATCTCGAAGATCGAAAGCTTCTTAATGACCGGCTTGATATTTCTAAGGCATTTGATGGAGTTTGGCACCAGGCTCTCTTATCGAAAATGCGTGTGTTTGGCATCAACGAAACTCTTATTCTTTGGATTAGAAATTACCTTCTAGATCGTTCAATACATGTTGTATTGGATGGTTTTAAGTCTGTTCTTCACAAAATAAATGCTGGTGTTCCCCAAGGCTCCGTTTTGTCTCCGACTCTCTTCATCATTTTTATAAATGATCTCTTGTCTGAAACTTCTAATCCACTTCATTGTTTTGCCGACGACACCACCCTCAGCTTTTCATTCTCGTTCCCAAACTCACGCCCATCTCCTTCGGAAGTGAATTTGCAACGGTACCGTATGATAAATTCATTGAACTCCGATCTTTACAGCATTGTTTAATGGGGTACAAAAAACCGTGTGGAGTTTAATGCTTCGAAAACTCAATGCTGTCTATTGTCATTGAAGCAAAATATACCCCCTATGGATGCACTTGAGGAGTTCGAAATTTACAAGGCAAACAAATTAGAACGAGACAAAATAATGAACGACAAACTAACTATAAAGACCAAAACACACTGTTTGACACTGCCATCAAATATCAAACTCCACATCAATGAATAAAAGAGAGAAAAAAGAAACAAAAAAGCTCAACCAAAAAGACACCAAATAGCAAACACCAACATTGGCAAACAACACCATAGTACGACAGCATTAGCCCGATGATGGATTATTAAATCCGAAACGCGTCGCTATATTATAATATTCAAATTGTTGCAATAAAATTAAACTTAAACTTAAACTTAATAAATAAAACAATAATTTTTCTTTTATAAAAACTAATTTTATTTGTTTTAATTTTATATTTAAATCAATATTTATCATACCCCCTATGCCATTGTCCTTAAATGGCACTTGCATCGAAGAAACCGAAAAGCTCTCAGTACTCGGTATGTGTGTTAACAACGATCTTCGTTGGAATGATCACATACTCGAGACCGCCAAGAATGCTGCTGCTAAATGCTTAGGATTTCTATATCGATGTAAGAAAATTTTCACCCCTTCTGATCTGGCTACCATTTATAAGGCGTATATACGTCCAAAACTCGAGTATAACTCACACCTTTGGGCAGGCGCTGCTCAATCTTCTCTCCATTTATTGGATAGAATTCAAAACAGAGCGTTAAAACTGATTGGAAACAGAGCTATAATGGATTCATTCCCATCCCTTGAACACCGTCGGAATGTTTCATGAATTTCCCTGTTTCATCGCTTCTTTCACAAGCAATGCTCACTCGAAGTAGCCGGTTGCATTCCTCCCCTTTATCAATTCACCTGTAATACCCGCTTCGCTAGGAATGCTCATCAGTTCACCCTTGAGCCTAACTTTGGTCGTACCGTCAAATATAGAGATTCGTTTTTTAGTCGCACAACACGATTATGGAATAACTTATCCGGCACAGTTTTCCCTCGCCATTTCAATTCAAAACCAATGTTTATCGTCACCTCCTTTCTCTCCCTCCCTAATTTCCCCATCGACCGTGCTGTGTTTAACACTATATGGGTCTATAAACATACCCTTGAGCGCGAGTGCATTATAAAAAAAAAAAAATTCTGTTCCATCTAATACCCATCGGTATATTCGGCAAACAAACGGCTGCAGAACACAGCTATTCGTCTAAAAGCCTCCTCGCAGTGGATCAAGAATGAAATTGGTCACTTGATCATTCTGAACTCATTCGCTTCACTTCCAAGTAGCAGAGATTACACCTCATCCCTTGGATTTAATTTGATAAAACATTCAGCCAACCTTCTAGAGAAATCTGGGAGGACATGGCATTCCTGGAAGATGACTAAATTCTCTATTACCTCGATTGATCAAAAAGTAATGATGGCGTTAGTGGAGGTATATGCTCACATAAACTTTATTTAAGTCTCTCTTTTGGTCTTCCCTGTAGCGTTTTCCAGGCGGAACTTTTGGCAATTAAGGAAGTCCTGTCTTGGCTTGTCTTAAAGAAAACGTGATATCAAGCAAAGATACCCGCTTTTGTTCGGACAGCCAAGCAGCCATTAAATATCTTCATGATATATCAGCCCTTAACTGCCGATCGCCTCTGATGGATATGGCGCAGTAGTTTAACATTCATCTCTGCAGTGTGCCGCGCCACAGGGACATTTCAGGAAATTGTAAAGTTGACGAACTTGCTTAAAGTGGAACAATGATACCTTTATTGCCAGATAAGGCAAATAAAGTTACCGCCACCGCTACGTGTAAACTTTTGCTATAGCAAGATGCATCTTAGGTGGAACAATATCACCACCTGCTTGGCGACAAAACAGATTTGGCTAATACTGGATCTGAAGCGCTGCAAAGGTTTAATATCTTTAAGCTGATCACACATAGGCTCAGTAATAGGTGCTATAACAAGACACTAGAGCTGTGTTAATCGTTCATTTCAAATGATCGAATCGTTCAACAATCGATTACGAAAATGATCCGATCATTTCAATCGATCGATCATTCGATCATTTTCATTTCACTGAAATGATTCAATACTGTTCCTATTCGATTTAGATGATAAGATTGACTTGTGGCTTTGATAGTTCTCACAAAATACTCTAAGCCATAAATTCCCAAATAACATCGAATGGAAAAAACTTTTTTTTTTCAAAAATTCAAAAAATATTTTTTTGTTAAGTTTTGAAATGCAATATTTTTTTAACTTCTTAGAAGCATCTCTATAAAAAAATTTATTAAAATCTGTTATTTCGAATGAGAAATTCAAAACTAGATAAAATGGTTCTATTATAGGTACAAGCTGTAATATCTTAATTTAAATTTTTTCTTATTTAATTAAAGATCATAAAAATTAATTGAAAGAAAAAAAAATTTATTAAAATTCTAGGCGCCGTTTTCGAGAAAAATAAGATTTTTGAAAAGCATTTTTTAACATTTGTATGGTGGGTACCTACCTTAATTTTAGGTAAACTTAATTTTTTTTACATCTTGTACAGGGTGCGCCAGAGAAACTTACTTATTTGAAAAAATTCCCGCGCGGTAATTTGGGCGGTTAGAGGGGCGAGAGGGGGCGCATCTGGAAGGGGAAGTTCCCAAGTTTGTTTCTCCCTCCAGTCAGTTGCCATCATGCTCTGGTCTAGAGAGCAGCGGGCCTTCGCAGTCGAGAGCTTCTTTTCTAACGGTCGATCACTTGTTGCTACGCAACGTGCCTTCCGCGCTCGCTTTGAAATTCCTCCTCATTTCTCATTTCGGGAGTGTGGAAGTGTCGCTAAACCCAGAAATGGACTTCAACGGACCATCAGAACTCCGGAAAATATCGAAAGAGTGAGGAATTTTTTCTTCCAAGACTCGAAGAAATGAACGTTAGGAACGTGTGGTTTCAGCAAGATGGAGCCACAGCATACACAGTACGAGACTCAATGAATTTGTTACGACAACATTTCCCCGACCGCCTCATCTCTCTCAGAGGCGATCTCCAATGGCCGGCACGCTCTCCAGACTTGACTCCATGCGATTTATTTGAATTCTCTGGTTTATGTCGATCGACCACGGACCATAGCACACCTCAAGAACAACATTCCCGACGCCATTGCCAACATACCGATTGATATGCTGCAAAGAGTGGAGACGAATTTCAAAAATCGACTTCATCAGTGTATGCGCAATGGGGGTCGCCATTTATCGCATGAAAAAAAATTGGGATATTGTATTCTCAAATTAAAAAAAAAAATTAAAACAATAATTGAAGTACTTTATTTTTTATTGACCTTTCAAATAAGTAAGTTTCTCTGGGGCACCCTGTATATTATATTGAGAATTTTTCATTTATCAGAGTTAAAAAAATCTAGCATTGGGTTTTGAAATTTTTTTAAAAATCCAAAAAAAAAATTTTAAATTTGAATATACATACAATTCTATTCAAAGTTTTGGGACGCTTTAGCAAACAAAAATGATTAAAATCGGCTGTATCGTTTTTTAGAAAATCAAAAACAACAAAAATGATTCCATGGGGAGTACCAAAAATAACAATATTTCGGAATTTTTTTTTTCAGCCGTTACCTAGCTTTGATAACTAAATGAATTTTTTTTTGGTATTTTTATTTTTTTTATCTGTCGAACAGTTTTTGAAAAAAAAAATATTTATAAAATTTCGAAAAAAATTCGTATGGCAGGTACCTTTATTTTTGGTCGTAAAAAAGAAATGAAAAAAACGTGTGGCGGAAAAAAATTAAAAATGATATCTACCAAATTTAAAGAAAATCGGCCGAGCTGTTTGGGCTGTAGTCGAACAGACAGACAGAAAAAAATGATATTTAATGGTACCGTTTTTCAAAACGGCAAAAATGATTTTGCGCTCCTTTTTTCCGTTTGAACAGTTCTGTGTATTTGAATTTTCAAACAATATTTTTATTTTGATTTTTAAAAACGTTTTCCAATTTTTTTTAAAACTCAATACAGTCCAACTTCTTCATATAGAGAATTTCACTTTGATCCCCTTCCTCTTAAAAAAATATCCCATATGAATTAGGTTCTTTATTGATACACGGAGTCACGGCACCTGGCAGTCAGCGCGTGAACCTTCAATTGGAGATAGATTTTTTTTCGATTTGACGTTCAATGTATTTCCCATAAGAGAAAAGCAAAAAGGGGCTCGAAAAACATTGATTTAACTAATCAAATTTATATGAACCGGTATGCATTTTATGACTTTAAAAGAATAGCAATATGTGTTTATTTCTAAATCAGGTTGAAAATATAGTAAGAAACTTAATTAATCTTCTGTAATTTGTGTTCAAAAATCGTAAACATATCGTATGTGAATAACAGATGAAACAATTTTTTTAAGAAGCGACTTGTAGTGTCTTCTTTGACTAGCCGTATTTTAGTCTCAAGGTAGAATATTTGTCCTTAAATCTATAATTATCTATTTAATTAAAAATAAAACAAACATAAAACCCCTGTGTGGCCTGGTCAATTCTAAGTCAGCAATTTTTAAAAGTGTAATTAAATTACTATGTAATATAAGATAACAAATGTAACAAAAAAAAAAAACACACAATTAAGTTTACTAATACTACTTCTATTAATTTTTTAATTCAATTCGGTCGGTGTACGTCGTTTAGTGTTTTCATGTTTTTTGAAAATTTTTATTTTTTCTTGTTAACAAGTTTCTATGATAAAAAAGACAAATTAGAAAGCAGGAAAATGTAAGAAACTTTGTTATTTTTGTGACTTAATTCAAAAAATTCACGTGTATCCATTTTCTTTAAGTTTTTGTTGTTGTTTTCTTGCAATTTCTTTACTCTTTTTTAGTACAAATTGCACAGGATTATTTATGTTTTTGTTATATTTTCCACCTGATTTATAAATAAACACATATTATTATTATGTTAAAATCATAATATTGATACCCGTTCATATAAAATTAATTAGTAAAATTTATGTTTTTCGAGCCTCTTTTTGCTTTTTTCTTATGGGAAATACCATACATTGAACGTCAAAGCGTAAAAAATTCTATCTCTATTTGTCAGTACACACACTGACTTCCAGGTGGTGTGGAAAGCAACTTACCAGGTGCCAATAATGAAATTCTCTGCAGGGAAATTCTCTTTATAAGGAACTTATTTTTTTTCACCCGAAAGAAGAATTGTTTCTTTATAAGGAAATGTCAATTTTTAAATTTTAAAAGCGTGCTACGATTTTTGTTCCTAATTTTAAGAGAGAACTCCCTGTTTTGGCAAATTTCTTTCTTAATCTAAAAGAATGTATGTATGGATGTATAAAAAGAAATTTTACACAACAGGTAAATCGTTTGAGTTTTGAATCGTTTATTCAAAAATGTCAAATATTATTTGACTATCGGACAAACTGTCTATTACCGAAAAAGGTAAAAAGGGGAGAAAAGAAGAAAGAAGTTGCAGAAAATGACATTTTTTTTTTTTAAATTACATTTTCTATATATCCAGTTTTGTATAAAACTTTTTTTATAACGAAGCAATTTTTTGTTCCCTTGAAGGATCGTTATAGAGAAGTTTGACTGTATTTCAAAAACCACATTATCGATTTTTTGAAACTTGCCAATAAACAGTTTTTTAACACTTATCTAAAGATTAAAAAGAAATAGTTTTTACTTAAAAACAGCGGCAACCAACATGCAAATATTAAAAAAGTCATATTTTTCTTGATAAAGTCTCCCAGAATTTTGATAAATTTTGTTCAGTTTGGCTTAATATTATAAACACCTACTATTCAATACAACAAATTTAGAAAATAAGACACATTACAAACTGTTCTACCAAATACTCATGACAGATTTAAACTTTACTTTTTATGCGGAAGTCACTTAAAAGTCTAAAAAGTATTGTATACCAAAACTTAAAAGAATTATTTGTTGTTTTAAATTTCAAAATGTTTTTATTTTGAAAATTCAATTATTAAAAACGGCTCAAGGATTTTTGTTTTTTTAATTTTATTTGCATCTGCACAATAACATAAGCTTAAAATTGGCGTGCCAAAAAATGTTTCTTAAAAATTAAAACTTATTTTTGTAAACCAAAAACCCGCTTCAACGATTTATAAAATATGTAACTTTGCTTAAATTCATATTTGTTTAAGAAGTCGCATGGCTTTCTGTTTTGAGCTTCAACTACTACTAAATTTTTTGCTTGTAAACCATTTTTCAAAATGCTTAGTCTTCTAAGCATAAGAGAAATTTCGTGCGACCTAGTCCTGCATTTTTTTTTTTTGATATTTCTACAATTTTTTATTATTTTGGACATGTGGTACAAAAATTATTTTTCTAACTCTTCCCTGTTGTAAAAATTATATAACGAAATCCAGATGGCGGAAACCCTTCAGGAGATTGATAATAAAAAGTTGGGATGTAATCTTCGTATAAGTTACCCCAGCGATGACAAAAAATGTTCGCTAAATTTCCAAAAGAATCATGTCTTATTATACAAGACTAATCGATTAATATAATGTCACAAGGTGTCCCGAACGTGTTAACGTCTTTTAACGAAAATTGAGCGATTCAACATATTTAACAAAAAATAATTCTACAAACGTTATAGGAATAGATACCATGATTTACATTTTCTTAAATATCAGTTTGTTTCAATAAGTTGCAATTACCTTATATCCAGCTTTCAAATCTAGTTCATCTGCGTGTCTTGCTTTAAAGTTGTACAAAATCACGTACAGGTTTGTTGGTAATAAACGGTGAGACTTCTGAAACAAATAATAATTTTAAAATTCGTCAAGCACTTTCAAGAAAATTAATATCTTTCTAAGTCTTTTAAAGCTAGCAAAACTATAAGCAGCAAGTGCAATTAATTTGAATCACAAAGAAATCATAGGATCACATTAAAAACCTTTACAAAAAAGTAGTATACATTAAGTCAAAATTTTTGTGAATTTAAATAAAAAAAAGGAAAGTTTTTTGATATTAGTTATTGGTGTTGCACGACAAATAAATAGTCACTTTTAAAAAGATGATATTACACATTTTTGAAATTTTACTGAGGGTGCAATTTTGATTATCGATTTACCATTTTCGAATCAAGACTTTCCCTGAAGTCATATTGACATTTTCGGGACGGGGACCTTTATAGTTTTTGTGCAGACCAGTTAGCCCGTCCAGGCTAACTTAACTAATCTTCTAAGGTTTTACGATTTTTGACGAATTAACTAAAAACGTTCACACGCCCTTTCGAAAAGTCATTTCTCAAAAAAAAAAAATTAGTAAAAAAGATAAAAAGAACTTATTTTAAGGTGCAGACAAGACGGAAGGTGTGATATTGGGTTTAAGAAGGTATCTACTTAAGGTTAGATAAATTTTTATAAAAAGAATTAAAAAAGAAAATTGTGTCGTTGGGTTTGATAATGTGCTGATTGGCGTCAACATAGCGATAGTATCTACACACCAATCATTAATATTTAGATCGTAGATTATAAAGAACGTTGGCTAGGAGTACAGAAGTCTTAGACGAGTCTGACAGATGGTGTACGGCGGAAAAAATAGAGTCAAGCAACGATGTTTTCAACAACCTGAAAGTCGAACATCTTACTTGCGAGCTATGTACTAAGAACTGAAGCTTTTACGATTTTCAGGACTAGCCATTGTATTGGTGGATGCCTCCGTAATGGCACAACGGCAGCTCTGATATCTCACCTGATTATTTATCTGTCGTTCTAGAGTTAAGCAGCTACATGGTTCTCCAAATTTTTGGGTCATGTCGTCGAGTTAGATTCGCATAACGCACAAAAAAGTTCTGAGCGAGACACGCAAGGCAATGTATGATAAAAACTTGGGAGTATGTATGTATGTACCTGGAACATAAAAGCCTTTACGCCCCAGGTGCTACTCAAAAGTCTCAGTATCACCCATGTTCTGTATTCCGAGTGAAAGTGAATTGAAAACGAATTTCAATTTCACTTAAAATGAAAAGGCATGTTCTACATTCCGAGTGAATTCAATTCACTCCGAATTTATTTGTGAAATGTCAAAATCAGTTGAAAGACAATTTGCATCATTTATTAAAACATTGTTTCTTGTGCATAACGAAAATAGATTCACTATTATTATTAATAAGTGGTAGAAGGGACGAAAAACAATCATAGAGAGTTTGTGGAAAAGTTTTACGTAGTAAAGCCATAATTTTAAATCTTCCAGAAGCAGCGTAAGTAAAAAATGGGGAATGAAATAACATGGTCATATTTGAATTGTTTGTAGTTTCAAAAGAAGCTTCAGACTAAGCGAAGAGACATTTGTTTATATTTTTGAAATAAATCCCTTAATAAAATCGACTTCAATTTCCTTAAGCGGGAGCTCTTTTGTATTTTCTTGTAAACAACAATTTATCATTCAATCAAATCAAAATCAATCAATCAAAATTTCAAATCTTTATTTACACGTTTATCAATTTCACCAAATAAAACTAAGTGAATTGAATTCACTGTAAAACACTATGTATTCGAAATGTAGAATACGAATTTTCATCTCCGAAAACTCAATTCACAAACTTCATTTCGGGTGGAATTCAGAACACCAACATTTCACATTCGGAATGAACAAATCACAAAAGTCATTTTATGCGGAATGCAGAACATCAAAATTCACTTTTGTTGCTCGAATTCACAATAAGTGAAATGCAGAACATGGGTGTATGTCTTAATCCGCAGTCAAGGAGATCCTACGCAATGCAGGAAACACTCTTATAAAAAATACTCGTACTATAAAGCATGAAGCGATAGAAGATTGCATATGTTAGGATGCGGATTCTTCGGCTGTGATTGAATGAATATTGGGGGGAGAGATTGCACTGCGACCTTAAGATCTATTGTACTTCCATCCGCATTAAGATAAGATGCTCACCGAAAAGATCCTCCTGCAAGTGCACTCCACTGAGAAATTTGATTATTTCGAGCACTTTCAGAGAGGATAGTTCACCTGGAAGCTTCCCACATACTTATTTATTTAATGCATAGGTACTTCCAAACTGCCTAGTATGTGGTCTGGCGTTTCCTCCTGAGTATTGTAGAATCTGCATATCGACGGTTAACTATAAATATCTCCTATGTCGCATTTTGAAAACTTTACAGGGGACACACAAAACAATATTCTCAAAATTAAAACGTATAATAATAAAATTTTATGCATAATTATCAGTTGTGAATATCTATGATGTGAAATAGTTGAAATTTTAAAAATTCAGCGAAACAGAAGCAAATTATTAACGAAACTGCATCGAAAAGTGAATTTTACAAAAATGTATGTTAGGAGGTATTCATAGTTAACCGTCGATACGGGATAGTTTTATAGGCCAAAAATACTTAAAAAAGTCTTCTTAGTTTGCAGTGGACCGTCATTCAGTATATCTGTTACTATTCTTAAGATTATTCCTACTTAAGCTGTTGCAGTTCATGAAACGATTCCCAAATAATAGTTTAGCCTGCCTAAGCTTAGGGGTTCTTTCCACTTTTTGAATCTTTAAGCCTATTACCACTTTTTTTTTTTTATTTCGTTTTAATCATGTTTTTTCCTAATTTGCAGTATTTTTCGAAGAGAGTTTGCCTCCTCATTTTCCTGGCGAAAATATACAGGTACCCAATAAATTGAGACATTCTTACCAGCCTACGCATTCTCACACCAACTTAGAGGTGATGGTGTAGAAGCTTAGAGCTTTGAGTGCGGCTTGGCAATTTGAAATAATACCAATGTTTTTGTTAAGATATTTCTTTTAGAGATTTCAACATGCACATTCCGCTATGGCATTGGCTTTCGCCTTTAAAATGTTAGTAGATTGTTTAATTGGTATGTTAAGTCGTTCTCGAACCTCCGGGTACCGCTTAATGGCATTGGCCTTGAGTCTGTAGTTTTCTATTACGCCCTATCCACTTTCTTTGCGACATAACGTTTTACATTTTTTTCCAACTAACTATCGGCATCGCTAGGAATGCCGATGTGGTTCAGTCGTTTTCCCCACGACGGCGACGTACAGCGTATGCCTTGACAGCAGTTCATCCACTACAAGACTCCACAGCAAGGGTGATAGATTCCCTCCCTGTGGACAGCCTCTTGTTGTGATGATTGTCTGTATATGTGATCCAGTTATTCTCTCAGCTATATTAGGGCCCAGCATAATACCAATTCATCCAGTTATGCTTAATTGGTACAATAACTTCCCTACAAGGACTTTATTAACAGTGACTTTAAAAGTATTGTCGAAGGCTCCCTCTTTGTTTAGGGAGGCACACAATTCTGTTTCTATCTTTCGAGCTGAGTTCAAACAGGACGGTTTCTATAAATCTACCCATAATTTTGGGAATGAAGATTACCTCAGGTCTTCGCCAAAGATATACACAAGAACAATATTACTTCTTATCTTTCTATTAGACGGTTGGGTAGATGCCATTTACTGGTAATTTAAAATTTTGAAAAGGTCGACGATTTTTTTCCTGTTAAAGGTTGACTACCTGTTATTGGCTCAACATTTAAGTCAAATAAAAACGATGTTGGAACTGTTTCAGTATGACACTACGTAAGTTAAAAAAACGATTCTGGGATCATTTATCGAATTTTATTTAAGTTAAATTTATCGAATACATAATTTATCTTTTTAATATCATACTACGTTGCAAATATTATGAGATTTTGACGTTTACAAAGCTAATAAAGGGGTATTTACCTTGTTTTATGCACGAACTGTCATTTTCTTATGGCTGTTCAGAAACATATTTAAAAAAATACAATTAGACTTAGCACTATACTAGTACAAGAGATGTAAAACAACATAAAGCCATTTATTTTGGGCTAAATGATAACTTGGCAACTTTCCAAAATGCAAGCCTAATAAGAGCAGACAATCCGTCCTGGTTTCTAATGAAAATAAAAAATCTAAGACCACCTAGAGGAATAAATTTGACATTGCCAGTAATTTCAGAGCACGTGAATGATAGCCTCTGCACTATGCTTTCACACAAACTACAAAAACATTCACTATTATGATTTATCAGAAACCACCTTTGGATTCCCGACAACCCAATAGGAGATGATGATGAATTCGCTTGACCGAAACGAAACCGAAGTTTCACATGTAAAAAATATAAAGTATTATTGAAGACGAGGTTTCCCAGAACGGGATCAATGAATTGCTCGATCGAGACTATACGAACGACAAGTTACTGTTTGCTTGTTTTAAGACCAGAATGAAAATTGTGTCAAACAATAAGGGTAGATTAAGACCAATGCTCAGAGAAAAGAAGCATTTCCAGAAACCTCTAAGCTGGCATCATATACAGCTGGTAAAAGGGCAAGAAGGATTCTCTTTAGTCAATGAAGACCCGATTTCACCACCCGGTATCGAAGAAGTAGGCTTTGCTATAAGAAAAGATAAAAGATGATAGGTTACCAGCATACAAAGGAGATATGCATGCATCATCTATGGGTGGAAAAATGGCTGTCAAATGACTGAGTTATGTCAACTCCATATGCTCACATACAAAAACCAAGAGATCCTAAAAATAAAAATAAATTTGGTCAAAAGATAGTTCGTGAAGGAACAGGGCCAAGATAATTAGAACTCTCAGCCATTCCTGCATGCGTGTTGTCAGCTAGAATCGAGGCAAGAATGATAAGCACTTTTTTATTGGAAGATATACTATTAGACGATTTGTCACTCAGAGGAGATCCAATACCCACAGAAAAAAAAATTGTTTAGTTGTCAGCGACTGTAGCAAATCGATGGTCAGACCTTCGGGTTGAGCCTCCAACATACTTATCAATATCATGGAGAACAACATAAATCACGAATCTTTGTAGTGCAATAACTACGAGTATCGAGGAATATCACTGCTGTGATCAGCCTTTAGGATAATTTCCAAAGTACTCTATGAGCGTCTTGAACGCTCCAATACCTAAAACTTTAACCGGAAAGTATCAGGGTGGCCTCACACACGGTAGATTGACCATTGACTAAATCGTCACACTGTGGTAAATCCTTGAAAATGCCATCTACTACATCGTCATCATCAGGATCTATTCTCGAATTCGAAATCACGCTCATCCACTTGTGTAACTTGAGGAAAGAAAATACTCTGTTACTCATGCGGCTTACCTTACCTGCATGGCACGCATCCGAAACGTCCATTTTTTTTATAAATCTGGGGCATTAGTGGGGCTGAATTTGGCCAGTAGCATTCATTATGGTTTATTGGCATACTCCTACAACTCGACTCAAGAAAACCCGCGAGAAGAAGTCTAACAGAGTCAAATAGCATGATCTCGGTGGCCAATTCACATCGCCTCCGCCTGAGATAATCATGTTCGGAAATCGCTCATGAAAATTTCCATTTTGACACTGGCTGTATGGCACGTAGCTCCGTAGATCCTGTTGAAACCACATGTCATCGGTGTCCATATCATCCAATTCAGGCAGACAAAGTTGGTTATCATCGACCGATAGCACTCGCTGTTAACGGTGATGGCCTGGCCAATTTCGTTCTAAAAGGCAAAAGACCGATGATACCACCAGCCCAAAATAAACACAAAACATGCATTGCCATTGCATGAATTGATTGTGATTGTCCCAAATTCGACACTTTTGTTGCTGACGAACCAATTCTTCGAGAAGTGGGCCTCGTCAATAAATATGATTTTTTGGACGAAATTTGAGTCAACTTCCAATTGCTCGAGAGCCTAGTTAGCCCACTTCGTTGTCTATGGTCATCAACTCTAAGCTCCTGGATCTGTTCAAGCTTGTACGGGTGAAGGCCAAAGTCATGACGCAAAATTTGCCAAGTAGACTTGTGCACGGCGCCGAATTGACTGCCATGGAATCTCCCGCACAAAATCAGGAATAGTGTCGATATTTAAGGCATATCTTGCAATCCGTGCGGGTGTTGGCCGATTTTTCACTGAACCGGTAGACTTCAATTTATGCACCATGTTGCGAATAGTACTCTCGGAAGAACGATTATGTCGACCGTAAATTGCGCGATTCGCGAAGACCTACTTGTCTAGGAAAGTTTAATTATTTGCACATGTTTTTGAACGCTATAACGTTGGTTTGGAAAGAATGACAGATTATTTGAAAGATGTATAGCTTTAGCCATATGGCCGGAGTCAACTGTTAAAGTTCGGAAATCCTTATTATAAAGCACTTTCCCGGTGAAAGCAATCGAAATAGAAATTATCGGCCGATAACAACCTTCCATAATAGGGTTCTTCACGCAGATTGAAGAACCGCCAAAATTTGTGGGTCTTGAAATAATGGAATGCAATACCAAAAACATAGCATCAACAAGCACTCAAAACATCTGTCCATTGGTTATGTCAAAAATATCAATTATTATTAGAAGCAACTTTGAGTTCATCAACCTCGGGGGTGTAAACATCAACTCCACGAATGATACCTTTGTGAAAATCGGACCATATTATTTACCTATAGACAACCGCTCCTATTTCGGTTTGACGGAACAAAGGTGTTCAAGGCTTATCACGGGTATAAAGGACAAGATCTACAAAAATTTTAAACTGACAGCCACTCCCGATTTACGGTCCCAAGAGTTGGACGATGACCTGAAGATGAGAAGAAGAGCAGATATTGGCGGAAACTCGTCCATGTGTCCAAGGCGGACGAACAGAGGAGATACAACTACAAGCTCTTTGAACAAGTGGATGTAGTCCCGAAAGTCAAAACACATCAACTACTCGTACATTGGCTTTGCCACACATCAAAAGGATAAACAAAGATGTTCTAGCCAAGAGAATCTCTTCGAATCCTTGCCCTCTTGAGGGAACAAGGAACACTAAGTTTAGAAACCAGTCCATGAACGACTAGAAGCTTGGGATTGTTGGAAATGCGAAATAGTGCTATTTCACGCAAACCAATTTTAATAACATTTCTTTTGAGTACCGAAGCACTTCTTTGAATAATGATAAGTTCGTTAGACTGTCATGCAGAGGGTCTGGGGTTCGATTCTCAGCTGTTGAAAAAATTTTTGGAGGTCTAAAATCCTCCAAAAGTATCGAAAGGTCATGAAAAGTGGTGCTCATCAGCCCTTCGGAATGGCCAGAAAATTGTAGGCCCCCGATTCCTGGCAAAATCCACACAGGAGCGGTTGAGAGTTGTTAGTGACTAGGTCCAGGTTCCCTACGAGCTGTTGCGCCAATAAATATATTTATTTCGCCAATATTTAATAAAGTTGATTAATAAAATTTAAACAAAATATTTATCTAGCTTAAAAAAAAAAAGGAATAAAAAATCAAGTGTTATGCAAAAAAGCCACTAAGCTACCTGTACTTGTCTTACGGGTGATGGACACGGCGAAGTGCTAGCTGAAGACAACGACTTCTCCATGTCGTCCGGTAGATCCACAGACCCAGTTCTCATCCCTCGATTGGCATACAAAAGCTTTCGCTGATGAGATGGACTAGAGGGCGCTGCAAGAAAATTTGTTAAATTAAAATAAAATTCTTACACTAATTCAAAAAAAAAAAAAAAAAAAAAAAAAAATATACTCGTAACAACTACTTTCTAGGGAAGGAAAAGAATCTAATTTATTTCTAAGCAAAAAAAGCTAATTTGCGAGTCGTGCAAAAATCTAGACGAGTAAATACAGTCGTCATTTTGAATTTGCTACTGTTACGCATTTTAAATTGTTCAAAAAATGTTTTTTTTTTTGTAATTTTTTAAAGCTCAAAACATAAAGCTACGTCATTTAACTTTTTATACTTTTTTTTTAGTTTAAAGGATGAATTCATTTAAGTTTTTCTGAGTCTCATTTATTTACAAAACAAACAGAAAAAATCTCTACAAGTAAACACAGTGTACTTTATGAATAAAAAAAAAAACAATGGCTGTTTGGATTTTGTAGGTAGTACTGTCCTAAATTTATTCGTCTATGATAGTTGTAAGGGTGGTGGTGGTAGTGGGTGTTGGTGGGTCAGGCTGTGAGGGTGGTAGTTTTAAGAGGTTTTGGTGAATAAATGCTAAGTTTTGTTGTTGTTTTGTGAAACTGCGTTTGTTGGAGTTGATGTTTCGCTTGGGAAAATATTCATTTGGTGTTCCATTTTATATGTACATGTAGTTCCGTTTCCGCTGTGCAATTCAAACAAATCTTAACCGTTCTCGTGGCGAAAAAATGTAAATTATGGTGCTTAAAGTTTAGATTTTACATTTTTTTTTTGTTCAAGTTTACGGTGGAAACAGCCAGTGCGGTTGACCACCAAGACATCTGATATTTCAAGCTTCAAGCATCATTCACCTTTGAGCTCAAAGTTTTTCTGTGTTATTTTTTTTTTTCGTTTGTATATCTCTGCTCTCGTTATACTTGAAGGATTTATACAGGACACAAGAGGACACAGAGGAATGAAAAATAAAAATGTAAAAAAGTATTTCTTGTTAGGGTGCGTACTTACAATGCAATCGACTGTTGTTTGATGGCGGTGTACTGTGCTCCAATTGACCTCCAGATCCTCCATGGTAGTACGATGATGCTCCTGCCACTGGTTGCCTACGACGCATCTGGCCATGCAGCTCTGATGACTCGGGCGAGTCCAAGCTCAGCGATTTCATGCGGAGATTAAGTTTTTGACGTCGTGGTGAATGGGGAGCTAGATTTTATTTATGAAGTTGCAATGTTATTGAAGTGCTTTTTAAGGATTTCTTTAAACAAAATTTGTGTCAGTTTAGTCACACAGATAAATAAAAAAACTGTTAAGTTGTTTTATGTTTTTGTTTAGTTTAAGATTTATTTAGAATAATTTTGTTAAGTGTAGGTTGTCCTTTTGGTTTGGTGAAGGATTAAAGTTTAGAAATCGGTTGTGGAGTGTAGAGATTGTGGTGTGTTTGTTGTGGGAGGTTTTGTAGTATTGATTGAACATCGAAATTAAGTTGGTCACAATAACAGATTATAGAACAGGCCAAGTGTTTAGATACATATATATAGACATGCATTAATGACAAATATGCATACAAGACATACATAAGCTTTTGTGGGTAACATTCCATAAGTTGCAGTGTGCTCAACAGTTCAAAGTAGAAGTAAGTTGTGTGGTTTTAAAATACAAACAGAAAGAATTGGCAAATATAAACAATAAATACAAAATGAGAACAGAATGTTTTACTTATATTTACATTTTGGTTATTCACTTTTAATTGAAATGTGTACAGAGATTAATTTTGCATTAGATACTTTCAATTGGGCACATAGGACTATGTCACTTTGAGTTTGTGGTTTTAGTTCTATACTTAAGTTTTGTTTTGCTGAGAATCAGTTCAGATTAAGTATGATTTTCTCCAATTAAGGAAGAAATTATTATTTTTTCTTAAATAGAGTTTTTTACTTCATACTCACCTCACTGAAGACTTGGTCACCTTAAACTCAAATACCCCTTCAAAACTAATTTCATGGGCACCTCCTTTATCTCCATTTATAATTTTCTCATCGATCTAGCTGTGTTTATTATTAACCGGCTCTCGATAAACCCTCGAGTGTGAATTGTAAGAATAAAAAAAATATGTTTTCGTCATGTTTCGCATCTTAGAATCAACGATAGACAGACACTTGGTGTTTTAAGAAAACAACTTTCGTAATGAGGGTTAATATTAAGTGTCTTGACTTCAGGTATAAAATACAACTTATTCCACAGGATCCGCAGTAATTTATTTGGAAAGAAACTATAGTAAAGGAAATTTAGTGAAAAAGCATATGTTTTGAGGAACGCAATACAGAAGGCTGATTTAATATTATTGTTCAATAAGAAAGGATGAGTCCAGTTTTTCAGAACTCCATGATATTTTTTTAAGTTTCCAACTATCACATCTGATCACAATTAAGACATGTGATCAACCTTCTTAGTGACAGACAATTGACCGCCTTCAGAACGCCATGACATTGTTGAGGTTTGCTCTTTTGGAAACCCCGAATTAATCTATATTTCCGAAGCTTTTTGTCTTAGTGCGTAGGTTCGAAATAGCACGTTAGCCTGTTAAGAAATTCCATATTGCAATCTGTCCTAGAAAACTTTCTCGGAATACTTAACGGGCACAACATTCGTGCTTCTGCTGCTTTTTCGGTTAGTTTTGCAATTGGCAAGAAGAGAACATTTTGAATAATTTTTGATCCATGTGGTTGAATTTTGTGCATAGTTGGAGTTATATGTGATGTCACGGATAGAACCCATTATACAAGTTGAACAGGTTGAATACAACAACCATGAGTCCTAGTTTTGTTTTAAACTTTACTTTTATTCTATTTTTCTTGCTTTTGTAAAAAAAATTTCGGAAAGACTTCTTATCTGACATTTCTTCAACGAATTCAGAATTGACAATCCAAATTTTAAGACATCCTTATCAACTTTGTGTGTTCTGAAACGATCTAAATTCAAACTTCGGTGAAAACTTATAACCGCCAGCCACGTCCAGTTAAAGTCAGGACATAAAAAACTCACTTAAGCCATTTTCTTTTCTTAAAAACTTCGTATTTGCACTTTGTGAATTTAATCAAATAAATTTTTTAGTATAATTTAAGAAATTTAAAGTTAAAATTACCTATACAAATACTAATAAGGGCATAACTAGTCAACTGATGAGTCCATGGAAGATTACCGGGTAAAAACTAAATTTTTTTGCTATTTTGAATCTATAAATTGTCATGATTTATTTTTGGCGAAGCAATATGCCAAGTCAAGATATATAAAAGTAAATCTCTGATCACATATGTACATATAATATTAATATCGACACATATAGTACCCCACTAAGTGTTGAGATAAATAATTCGAAGATAAAAAATAAGCCAAAAGAGAGAAAAAAAAAATTGTTGATATCCAATTTTATTCGACTATGACAACGAACTTTCTTTTTGCTGCAATCGACCCACGAGTTAAGGTGTTCTTCATCTTCACATACAACGAGTGAATAAAAAACCGGTAGATAATTGTAAATTTTATTTTTTTTTTCTCACTATCTTTTTTTTTACAAAATAAAAAAAAAAAAAACAAAATAATTTTTATTAGAAATTTAAAAGTTATCTAACAATAAAAAGAAAACTAACTCGAGGGACAGGCATCGACAAGATTCGAGAAAAAATTGTCCGAATATTCAATAGCTCGGATTTTTAACTTGGCCACGTGTAAGTAAATTTACATAATTAAAATTTAGTTAGAGAAGAAAAAAATCAAGACTCGTCTTTCTTAAACAGCACAAACATACCTGAACGCAGCATTAAATATCCCGTCTGCGTGCAAGTTCTGTTGCATGGCCTTATTTTCTGATCGGGTGCCTAAATTGATTTTGAGAATTGGCTTACCAGAAGGTACAACTTGTAGTGTGACACTTGTTCCAACTACCGTACTAAATTGCTGGGTCTGAAACCAACAAAAATTTTGTCTAGACAGACCAGCAACAGCACCAACATCCATCTACGTCCACCAAAAGATTTCATAGCTCAGAACGGTACTATTATACCCATCAGCTAAACTCGATTAATCGAGCTTCCAGTACACGTGGTTTATGCACCCAGAGAACTAGACCAAACCCAAAATAAAGGCAACGTGCTTTATCAAATTCATCATTCATCTGATTGCTTACGTGGCCAGGAGCTTGGAACTTCTTACGAGACTTGCCAGCTAATGAACGCGACAGTCATCAAAGTCATCGTCGAACACGTAAAGGAAAAAGAACAAAACAAGATTTAAGACGTGTCAAGTCTAATTTTTATTTTTTTTTTATTTCGCTTTCTTTATTAATTTGAAAAATAAGTCAAGCATTCAATTTAAAATTAATTATTTAGTTTGAAACAAAAAAACCATTTGTCATGTCATACATTAATTTAACTTTAAAATCCGATAGTGATCAAAGTCAGAGAAAACAAAACTTCAATAATTTAAATTTTTATCTAATCAAAGCCGATCGACGGAGGATGTGCGCACATGTTCCCGGGATGCTGTGAATAGTATACTTTGTAAGTACCGAAAAATTCTATTTTTCCTCTTATTATCATATATTTTTTTTTCTTTTGTTTTATTTTCTCTTGAACATTCACTCTATAACTATCTGGTATGTTGATGCAATTAGAGAATGATGTTCAGATTCATTCCCCATATTCAATCTAAAATCGTTAAATATTATATATAAGATTAAAGAAAAAACCGAGAATTAAAGAGCACAAATTATTTTCCAAAATCATAATCTTTCAATTATGAGAGCAGAGTAAATAATCAAGAGGTGAGAGAGCAATAAAGGGTGGAAGTGGAGTTTTAAGAGATGCAATAAAGGGGGGGGGGGGGGGGATAACAAGTTTTTTTTTGTCAGCGCAATAAGGGGCATTGCTTCTAAAGTCGGCACTAGCAATGCATGGAGGTGGCTCAGGTCACTATAGGATAAGGGCCCGCTAAGTAGTTTATCAAAGAGCTACCATCATGTCATCAGATGAATTGTGCTGAATGCGGACTATTTTAGTGTGTTAATTGTTTGTTTTCTTCTAGTTTTTTTTCTTTATATTATCTGGCATGAATTTTATTTGAGTGAGCTAGGCACTGGTAGCAGCAATACCCACTCCGAACGCTTGAGCTAGCAGGGAGAAAAGTGCCAGATGCTGCTACCCAAGGAATGACAATATCTTATTCCACGGTTCACTACAAAATATAAAGACCAGCTAAGCTAAAAACATTAGAGGTTCAATTTTAAGCCTAAAATCTTAAAGTTTTCCCTCCGCGCAAGGCACTTTATTGGGCGAATAACTCTGAACTTGATCGAGGTTTTTGTCTTAACCGTTTTCTTGGGCAACATTAACTTAGGTGGCTCGCTTAGTGGGTTCCAAAGATTTGAACTCTCTCTTTAGACCTTCTATAACGCAACACTGGTGCCATTTTTCGATTCGTTTTATTGAGATAATAAGCTCTTGACTTGATATTGTGAAGAAGAAAAAAAGAATATTCGCGCACAAGTCAAATGTCAAGAATGTCCTATTATGTTTAAGGTACTAGTACGGTCTAGAATACCAAAAAAACGCACGATTTTTGGGAATTTTTTTTCTCGGAAACCTTATTAGGTAATAACATAATTTTTTTTAAAATAATGAATACATACGTCAACAGAATTTTGGCGCCAACGTCGACTCATCAAAAAATACGTGATCCCATGGCGGAAAGTTAATCTTAGGGTTGGCTGGACTGCAAAAAAAAAAAAAACAAAGTGGGTTATTTAAAAGAAGGTTTCTAACGAGACAATTTACCACAATTTGTTTAAAAAGTCAAAAACGAAAAAAATGTCAAGCTTTGAAAAAAAAAAACAACTTTTTTCTGGCAATTTTTAGGTCGCCATTTTTTTTTGTTCATAACTTTTTGGTCAAATTGTGGTAAATTGTCTTAAAAACCATAAAAACAATCAAGTTTCAACAAGTTTTTTGAAAATCGGTTCAGTAGATCCGGAGATTAACTGTCCGCAATGGGACAATGGTTTTTTGATGAGTCGACGTTGGTGCCCTCTATAATTCGGCTGAAATTCGAAAATTAAAAAAAAAAAATTTGTGCTCTTGACGCATGTATTCATTATTTAAAAAAAATTGTTATTACTTAATAAGGTTCCCGAGAAAAAAATTCCCAAAAATCGTGCGTTTTTTTGGCATTCTAGACCGTACTAGTTCCTTAAGTAGCACGTTTTACTTAAACCAATTGTCCCCCTAAAATTTAGAAAATAATTGAGCGAAATCCTTTATAAATGTGAAAGCCATGTTTTAGCTAAAAAAATCCACTGAGAAAGTACAGCATAGCTGGGTGAGAAGATGTCAAGATAGATCCCCATTTTAAATCACTTAAACTATGGGGTAAGTTGTAACAGGGGCCAGGTAAAGTGTAACAAGAATTATATTTTTCTTTAAAGACAATAATAAATTAATTTTTATTAAAAAGCAAAGCCCTTAGTTCAACCAGATAATAACTTATGCTGAAAAATATATGTATATTAATTAAATATTATGAAAAATAGTCGTTGTTAGAATAAAAAAGAAGTCCTAATAAAAAAAAGAGAATAAAACTTTTTCTTTTTTTCTTTGCTCCTTTTTTGTACAAGATTTTACTTTTCTCGAAGAAAAATGGTTGCTTTAATGGAGATTTTCGTGTTCTGAGTGAATTTTATTTACTTCTTTGAGCTATTGGGTAAATTCTTTAAATTTGTATTACTGTCCAAAATAATTAAAAATTTATCATTGATCCATTGTTGAGATATCGAATTTTCAAAAATTTTTTTTTTTCGAATATCCAAATCATATTTTTCTTAAAGAATAGAAAATAATTTAAATACCTTTTTCCCATGAGAGAGTAAAAAAAATGCACGACTGAATCGCACACACTTGCTCTTAAAAGTAAAGTAAAAGTACGTAGAAATTTAAAAATTGTTAGCAAATATCAGAACATGGATTTTATAAGCGAAAAAGGTTAAAATGTATAAAATTGTCCTCTGATTTTTAGAAAAGTACGAACTTACTCGTATGCATATGCAAACAAAGTTAAAAAAATATAAGCATTTTAAAACATATAAAATTTCTTTAATTTATGTCTAAAAATTACTGACGTGTCAAAAATTTTAATTTCACCTCTAGGAATTCACCGAAGAAACTGGAATACCAAGTTTAAAGAATATTGTTTCAGCAGCTTAAGCTGAATATCGAGGAACAGGATATGTATATGGAAAATAAAAATTTTTAATAGAGGAATAATGTCTTGGTGTCAAATATCTTTTTTATTGAATGATAGAAACTTATTTATAAAAATTCAAGGAGCCATTTTCGAAAAAAAAATAGAAGTTTCAAAAAAAAAAAAAAAAAAAAAAAAAAAAAAAAAAAAAAAAAAAAAAAAATCAAGCCTAATTCTTCACAAAATATTGACGTTTCAAAATTAAATTTGCTACGAAACTTTAGCTTAAAATTAAAATAAAAACTGATCAAATTCAGTTGAGTTTTTGTGAAAAAAACCTAAGGTTTTATGGAATTTTTTTTATTTTTTACAAAGAGAATTTTTTTTTTAAATCTTGAAAAAAAAAACATTAAATTTGGAAAGCCAAACAAAATATGGGAGGTTCCATTATTTTTGGTCCTAAAAAGGAAAATTTATCGGGGAACATTTTAAAATGCTTTCTACAAAGTTAAACAAAATCGGTATAGCTCTTTATAAGTCTAACAGACGGTGAAGTTTGATCTAAATCTTGAATTCGATTTTTTTAATACAGTGTTGGCGAAAATAAAAGCAACTTCCTGAATAAAATAGAACTTGGGTATAAATGCTTACATATAAATTTATATTTTATTTGCGCAAAATTTAAGTTGAATTATTACGATGTTAAAGCTGTTTTAGTATGAAAATTAACTAAAACAAAGATTTTGCAAATTTTATTCTAATATAGCATCATACTTTTTCAACCGTTTATTAAAGACAATATCATCAAATAGCTATTTTATTTGTTAGTATGACTCTTTGACATTTTTTACAAACATCAAAAAAGAGCTGTTTACTTAGTTTTTTGCACAAACTGTCATTGTTTTAGGTGGGTTCAGAAAAAAATGTATTAAGTCAATTTCTTTAGTACGATACTAGTTAGAAAATGTTTAAAATTAAGAATGAGTTAGTAACTACTTTAAATAAAGCAAACTGTTAAGTAATACCATACTATAATACCTTAATAAAAGGCTGTTTAAAATTTTGCGCCAATGTTGCTAGAGAAAAATGTTCATAACCTGAAAAATTATTTTTTAAATGACTTAAAGAACTCCTTTAGAAGTTATAGTTAAAAACTGGATGCCATGAGATTTTGCAAGCAAATATTAGTTTATTCAAGAACAAAAATTATAAATCACTGTCACGGTTTTTTTTTAAATAAACCTTTGAGTACAAAACTTCGTAAAAAATGTTTTAGAAAAAAATTTGAAACGCAAACTTTAAATTTATATTTCTGTTCGAATAAAAATTTTCTTAAAACAAAAATACTGACCCTGTTCTGAGATATTGGATTTACAAAAGAAAAACGTTTTTTTTTTACAAAAATTCGCAAAATATATTTTTTTTTTTCGAAAAACTCGAAAACATTTTTTTTAAGTTTTGAAATGAATTGTTTTTAAGAAGCTTCTAAGGAAACTCTAAAGAAAATTCCAATATTCAAACTTTTGGGAGGTTTAATATAAAAAAATTAGCAAAATCGGTTGCAACGTTTTTGAGAAAATCAAAAACAAAAAAAAATTTCTAAGGGAATACCTACCATTAATAACTATTTTTCGGAATTTTTTTTGAAGCATCACCAAGATTTAACCAAATCAAATTTTGTTCCGTGGAAATTTTTTTGAGAAAATATTTTTTTTTTAAATTTCAAAAAAAAAGTGTGGGGGAACAATAATTTTAAAATGCTATCTTCTACAAAGTTTAAAGAAAATCGGACGAGCCGTTTAAGCTGTAGTCGACCAGACAGACAGAATTGCGAGTTCGTTTTCTCTATCACCTTTAGTGTACTCAAAGACGCAACCGTGTGCGGTGACGCAGCGGTCTCGCGGAAACCTGCGAGTCTTTTTACCCGCAAGAGTGACGCACGATGTCGCAGCGTCATCGCATTCGTGTGTGCACCACTCATTTCATTTGCGAGTACTGTAAGACGCAAAGGCGGTGACGCTGCGGTACCGCGCGTCAAAAGAACGCATGTGTGCACCGGGCCTAAGACCCTCTGAATGACAGTCCAACGTATACTCTAATAACCAATATATCAACGGGTACAACCATTACCTATCGCAAGTAAAACAATTTAAAACATCCGTTTGCATAGAAAATTCAGTTCTCTAAACAATATTTTTGGTGTAAAATAATTGAATTTGACTTAGTTCACAATGGATATTTTGATGTTCTCAAAAACACACAATGGGCCCTATCGGGGATCTCCCAAAGCATTTCATTTCCCACCGAAAAAAATCATTCGCTGTGCCTAAAATCGTCAGGCTTAGTTAGTGTAGGTCTGCATTTTTTGTTGTTGAAGCTTGGTACCAAAGAGGAGTCGGCATGAGACCACGATTTAGGTCATGCCTAGTCAACATTCTCGGAAGTATTGTCGAAATTCATTAACATTTTCGAGAAGTTTAGGGAAAAGACGTAATGATTGTTGGATCGCATGCATCTTAGCACTTGTTCTTCAACAGAAAAGGATTCTATAGCATAAATATTTTTATTTGTTGAATTCTTCCTACGAGTATAATAAAATTAAAATAATTGTTTTTATTTATAAAAAAAATTTCAATTGCACTCGGGATCTCGCCTAAAATTCTCCACCAAAATAAAGGCTGAAAAATTCCAAAGAATTAACAAAAAATTGCCATGAAAATATTGTTCACGAAAGCAATTAATTCCGAGGGGAATTTCGAACATCATTCATGATACGAGTTTTTCCAATGTGAAAAATATTTCCAGGAAATTTATAACAATTTTTTAAATAATAAAAATACTTTGAACGTAATCTATTCCTTATATATCCCTTACTAGTCATTAAGAGTTTATTCCGGTGCATTTATCAGTAGACTCAATACGAATAAAATTTAGCTTTAAGGACACTTTAATGACACACTTAATTATTTTTAAGTGTCCCTTTTCAAGTAAGAAGAAAAAACGAAACAAGTCATTTAACACTCCAACTGTAAGGAATGTGTCCCATTTCTCAACCTAAAATAAATCAAATTAAAAAAAAAAAAGAATACAAAAATAAATACATATAACAATAATTAAAGAATGTTTTTATTTAAATTCAAATTAATAATACAATAAAACTTTAAATTTTTTTATAACTAACTTTTAAGTATTATTTTAACAGTGTAGCTATATTTATGGCAACAGAAACAAATTTTAAGCAAACTTAAATAAAACAAACAAATAATATTAAAGAAGCAATTAAGAACATTAAAATTGTTCACTGACTTGGCTTTTCGTTCGTTACATTAAAGCTATTTTTAAATATTTTTAAATTACGTATAAATTATTGTTTGAGATTTTTTACAAAAACAAAAAAAAAATTATTTTTAGGGACATAATTTATTAATGGATTTTAACAAGTGGCTTAGCTCTTCTTCTCTTAAAATTTTTATTTTATTTTATAGCAATTTCTGTTTATCAATTTTTGGCGTTGGCAGTTTAAGAAAAAGAAAGGGTAGGTTAGACGTTAGAGTATAGTTTATGGAGTCAATTTTAATTAAAATTTATGGTTGGATAATGTTTTAAGAGTTTATTTTGGTCGCTTTTTACGTGCTCCCTTGTTGGTGGTGGACGTTGATTTACTATCCTCTTCGTAATTGGTTTCTGTTGGTAGCAGGAAAAGTGGCTGACCGAATGGTCTACTTCGTTTTGTGTCATCTTCTGAAACTATGAATATAATTCGTGTAAAATTTACTGCCACATACCATAAATAGTAAATTTCATCATCATTATTTTTTTTTTTTAATATTTTTTGTACGTTTGTGTTTTTAGTTTTTAGTTTTTAATTGCGGTTTCTTTCTGTTTTTTTTTTTTTTAGATTCCAAGATACAAAATTAATACCATGCCAAATCAACTCACCAACATCATTGCATTTTGTTTGAGAAAAAAAAAAATAAAAATAATAATTCAAGTCTTTTTACGAGGAATTACAATTCAAAATTTTTCATCTTAAGTTTTAATTAGCTGGGTTTTTGCTTTATCAAAATGCCAAAAATCAAAACAAGCTTGCTTTTTTTTTAGACCAAGGAAAATATAATCATCAAACAGAGCATTCTTCGCATTCCATTCCACTCCACTCCGAAAATCACACACAAACAATAAAATACCCTTGAAAGAGGAGCGCCCCTTTAAAAAAATAGAGGCACATTTTTTACTTCAAAAAATATAAATGTACCTAATAAAGGCAGAGGCAAGGACAGAATCTTTCCATTGCTAGAATCTAGAATCAAAGGTTAAAAATTAAGCTTTACTTCTTAACTTAAATTGGCACAGTGTTTTGTTTGGCCAAATGCCTTCTTTTTATGTACTAGATGAATTCGGCAAAAATCTCCAAATTTAATCTTAATAATACATTTTTACTCAAGGACCAAGTTTACAAGTATATATACTGGTACACATAGCGCCCTGCCCAAGCTAAAACCTTTTGTCATAAATTGACCTATTCTTTTGATGGAACCTAAACCTGTAACAACACTACTATGCTCGTACAAGGGAACTTGCAACTTTGTGTTCTTCGCTTTTGTTGTCGTTATTTTTATTTTTTCTTATTGTATTCATCTGGACTCGACATCACACACAGCGATAAAAAAGGACAATATGCCTTGATTTGTTGTGTATGTTTGGGAATAGAACATGGTAACAGCTTGGCATTTTTACACTACATTTAGGCAGTTTGTATATATATTTTTTTTATTTTTTTAGGGGGAAGGAGGGGGTTGAGATATACATTCTTTTGGTCAAGCTAAACAATTGAAGTTGTTGAAATCTGGTCTGATATAGTTTTCTGTGCTCGACAGGATAAGCAAACAAAAGGGACAGAGGAAAATAATGAAAAAGGCTAAAAACAAAGACATGCGGAATTGGATGTTTTATTTTTTATAGAATACTTTAATTGTTATCATTATTGCACTTGCAGACGTTTCTTATACAAATAATTACAAAATTACAAGTTTTACCATTGAAATGGGGACGACGGGCGCCATTTAAAATCCTAATGGCGGTCACGCTCAGCTTATGACCAAAACAGTTTATTTTTGTAAGAATTGCTTTTTGAAGAAGTTATAATGGATGCTTTTGTAGAGGAGGAGAACATTAAATTGGCAACACTGTTTCTTGTGACAGTGGAATTGAAAGATCTCGGATGACTGGGCTTGACTTCAATGAAGGAAAAAAACTGCCTTAACCCGAAAATAATTGCAACAATTTTGAAATTTGGCAACCTAACCAAAAGATATCTAGAGATGGCCTAAGAAAAGTCTCCAAGAATCCGAATGGAGCGCTTGCGACATTGAAGAGAAACATTTTTTATTTCGGTTTTTAACGTTTATCTTGGAAACCGTCTCTGCAATCAAAAATTATCTTCTACAAAAATAAAGCTTATTCAATTTGCTAAAAAAAAAAGATTTACTCAATTTTTTCATATCTTCAATAGTTTAGAAAATAAATGTTCCTCGTTTTAAAAAATAATCTTCTACAAAAATATAGCCAAAAAATTTTTATAAAAAATGTATTTATTGATAATTTCAATTTTTTAAGTTCATCAAGCTTCGAGTAGTTGGTCATTAATGGTAGTTGCCAGTTGGTCATTAAACCATGGAATAGGAGTTAAGTCCCGGCTTAAATTTGCACATTAAAAAGTGACGTTTATCAAAAATCTACAAATAGGCAATCTCTTTTTAATATTCATTGTCTAGGTAAATTGATTGTCATTGACATTTAGCGGTATTTTGAGCGTAGCATGTTTTACATATCCATACCATGGTAAGCAGAGGTACCATATGTGCCACCAGGTGTCGACACATGTCGACACTTAGTCACATGAGACATGAACCCATAGGTGTCGGCACAATATGAGCCATGACTCGAAAAAACTTTAAACGCGTTTTTCTCGAAACCACGTTTTTCCAACTGTTGGCCACAATTACTTTAAAACTACTTGACCGATCGTCATAATTTTTTTGTGTTTTAAAGCCTATTAAATTTATTGGAGTCTGAACCAAAATCAGGCTGATATATCAAAAACTTTTTTTGTGCAGCGCTCAGAAGAGCATTTTTTTAATTTTTGTTTTTGGGCAATTATTTTGGTCCAGAATCCAACTAAACTCTTCTATTTTATTTTAAAAATATAGATTTTTTTTAATTTTCGATCATTTTTGCAGGAGCTAGAGTGGCCAACAGCGAACAACTTTTTTTTGGGGGTAATCTCGCATTGTTTTTTAACGGCCCTGTAGTTTTTGATAAAAAAAAATTATTTTTCGTACTTAATATGGTAATAAACAGGTAAAAGAAAATTTTTGAATTGATTATATCATTCCTTCCATGAAAAAAAAAATCATGAAAAAGTGTAATTTGCCACTGAAAAAAGAGAACCTCCCCTTTAATTCTTCCATCGTCATTCTTTGTTCGGAAAATGTTTTGGGCATTTTAATAAACTGCCTTGCTTTCAAAGAAAATGCTTTGGTAACTCGTGAAGACACGATGCTCAATGTAGGCTGACTAAAGCCATGGATATCACCACAATAGTCTTGAATCTTTTTTAAATCAATTATGTTATTTATGATTATGTTTATATGCATCAGTCAATCATAATACCTCATTGATTCCTTGTTAGCAGCTAGCCAGGCAAGAAATGACACCAAGGGATTTCGAGTAAGTGATCTTTCTGTTTTAAAAGAACATACTACAACTAAACAGGCTGCATATTTCATTCTTGCCACGGTGAAAGTTTCAATGCTGATCAAGTAATAATGGAAGAAGACCTTTAAATACTGCAATCAAATGAAGCTTCCATACTGCAACAAACTGCTACATCTTTGCCTATAACTTCAAATGGAGATACGTCCCTATCAGTTGGAGGAGAGTTAAAGTAGTCTTTATTCCAAAAGCTGGAAAACCGACACACTCGACTGCAAAAGATTACAGACCGATAAGTCTCTCTTCGTTTCTCCTCAAGACACTAGAGAGAATTATTGATCTGCATGTTAGGGACCTACTCAAACCAAGCAACCTGTGCAACTACCAACACGCTTACCTGAAAGGTAAGTCAGTGGAGACTGCGTTGCACGAGGTCGTCTCACAAATTGAGAAAAGTCTCGAGCACAAAGAATACACCATGGCAGCATTTTTGGACATCGAAGGAGCGTTTAACAACGTAAAAACGGAGTCCATTAAATCTGCTCTAGAAGAAGTTGGCGTTGAATCTGCTATTGTGGACTGGATTTATACCATGCTCAATGGCAGAATCATTAGCTCGCAACTTGGGGATAGCAAAGTAGAGAAATCGGTTACAAGAGGCACTCCACAAGGAGGAGTAATTTCACCTCTTCTCTGGGTCCTGGTTGTTAACAAAATTCTCACAAGATTTAAGAATCAGGGCATTAAAATAGTAGCCTATGCGGACGACATAGTAATTCTGATATCGGGTAAATATCTTACCACCATCAAGGATATTATGGAATCTTCACTTAAAGAACTATCTTCTTGGGCAGGACAAAACGGTCTCGGGGTTAACCCTTCCAAAACCGAACTAGTCCTGTTTACGAAGAAAAGGAAATTGGAGGACTTCACTCCTCCAAAACTCAACGACATTCCTCTGAAACTTTCCAACGAGGCTAAATATCTTGGAGTAATTCTTGATTCCAAGCTAACATGGAAACGGAACACAGAGGAAAGAATGAAAAGAGCACTATGCGCTCTCTACACATGCAAAAAAACCTTCGGTACACGGTGGGGCATGCGACCGCAGGTCATCCAGTGGATGTACACGGCGATAGTTCGTCCCATACTTACCTATGGGTCGATCGTGTGGTGGAAAGCAGTAGAAAAAAGTAGCTATCTCAAAAACCTGAATAAGGTACAGAGACTAGCCTGTTTAGGAATAACGGGGGCACAGGGTTCTACGCCACAGGCAGGCCTGGAAATTATATTAAATCTTCCAGTCCTGGACGAGCACATAAGATGCACAGCAGCCAAAAGCGCAATTCGGCTTAAAGAAATGAACTTTTGGAAGCACAGTAGTTATGGTCATGGGTCAATACTGCATAGGTATGACACAGTGGCAGGGCTTAATGTGACGACTGACTACTTACCACCCAAAATAGATTTTAACAAACAATTCTCTACTACAATACCCCAAAGGCAGGGATGGGAATCCAACTCACTAATTAGTGAACAAGGTATCTCCTTCTACACCGATGGGTCAAAAATGGAAGAGGGAACAGGAGCTGGGGTGTTCTGTGAAGCTCTAAATATTAAAGAATCATTCAAACTCCCAGATGAGTGTAGTGTCTTTCAGGCTGAGATCTATGCTATTGAAAAGGCGGCAGAATTGGTACGCACGAAAGAATTGAACTCGTCTGAGATCACATTTTTCGTGGACAGCCAAGCTGCCATCAATGCCTTAGCTAGTGAGACTATAAGATCCAAGTCAGTAACAAAATGTCGAGACATGCTGAACAATATTTGTAACACTAACCAAGTCAACCTCTGCTGGGTTCCCGGACATAGTAATATAGAAGGGAATGAAATAGCAGATGAACTGGCAAGGAAAGGATCACTATCAAATAAAAACAGCAGTAGCCATTTAAATTTAGAACCAAAAATCCCGATTGGAGTGATTAAAAGGAAAATAGACCTAATAACGAAAGAGCAAATCAACAACTCCTGGTCCTCCAGGGACGACTGTGTTATCTCTAGAAGTTTATGGCCTAGAATTAATGAAAAAGAAACTCGGTATATCTTATCGCTGAGTAAAAAGAACATCAGAATCCTGATAGGTGTACTAACGGGTCACTGCGCCATTGGCACAATGGCCACTAGAATGGGTGCATTTGCACCCGATTTCTGTAGGAGCTGCCAGGATGTCGAGGAGACTGAAACCATTAAACACTTGCTCTGTGACTGTCCGAACCTCCAAACAAATCGCCTTCGCTACTTCGGAAACAGGTTTGTTGGAGAACTAGACGATCTAACGCAGGTCTCAATGGCAAATATGAGAAAATTCATTGTAAGCTCAGGCTGGTTCGAAAATGAACCAGTCTACATAAGGAATTAGTTAGGAGCATCTCTGCTTTTATTAATAGGGGATCACAATGGACCAATAGGCCCCCGTGTACGCACACCCCTCCTAACCTAACCTAACCTAACCTTGCCTATAACTTCACTCAAAGAAGCAGAATCTTTCTCAAGTAAAAGAGTTATATCAAAATAAAGTGAAGGTTTCCAAGACAAACGTGAAAAACCTCTTTAATGGCGTGAGCGCTCCAGTTGGATTCTTGGGATTTCTTTTTAGGCCATCACTAAGCACTAGACACCCTTAGTAAGTGTGCCAACACTGAAAATAAAATCTAGGTATATATGATAAAAATCTAGGTTGATTTGACAAAACTTTTGTCAATATACGTCAACAAAAAGTTTTATCAAATTGACAAAAATTATAGAATTTTGTTGAGGTAACAAAAAATATTTTGTTGTATCCACGAAATTATTTTGTTGTGCTAACAGATAAATTTGTTGGAATAACAAAAATATTTTGTCAATATGACAAAATTTCGTAGGATTTACAAAATTAATTTGTCATATTAACAATTCTTTTGTTGTATTAACAATTTATTTTGTTAGTGTTATTGTTTTTTTTTATTATTATCGGATTAACAAATTTTTTTTGTTAAATTAACAAAATTGTTTTGTTAAATTAACAAAATTGTTTTGTTACATTAACAAAATATTTTGTCAATTCAACAAAATATTTTTTTCAATTTTACAAATTTATTTTGTTGAATCCACAATAAACAAAATTAATGTTGTCAAAATATTTTTTTTTTTTTGGATGTAAGTCCACAAAAATTGGCGTTTCGTCCTAACGATCTCACATGCAACCATCTGTGAGGGCGTATGGACAATACGCAATTTTTGTTAAGTTCAGTTAATCTTACAACGATTTTTAACAAAAACTAAGTGTGAACTATATCATACATAAAAGAAATTTTTTGGTTTCCTTACAAAATAGTTTTATCTATCTGATAATATTATTTTATCAATATTACAAAATAATTCAACCCCAAAACAAAATATTTGTCATTTTAACAAAAATGTTTTAATTTTTTGTTAAATTGACAAAAAAAAAATAACAAAAACTTTGTGATATTGACAAACATTTACATAACAGATTTTTTGTAGATACAACGAATATTTTGTTAACATCACAAAAAAGTTTGTCGATGTGAGAAAAGTCTCTGCTTTATTTTGTTATATTAACAAAACTTGGTTTGTTAAACTGACAATATTATTTGTAGTGCATATTTTGTTAAACTGATAAAAAATCATGCTGGATTTTAAAAATTTTGTGAAATCAACAAAATCATTCTTTCGTATTGACAAAAATTTTATCAAAACGATAAAATTGTTTTGTTAAAGGTCAACAAAACGTTTTTGTCAATATTACCTAGGAATTTATTTTCAGTGAAGTTTCAAAACGGTTGCAATTATTTTGAGGCAAAACCTTTATTTCCTGGACTAGTTTTGAGATTAGTGTTAGATTTGGCAATTCATCACGTTGGGTCAACGTTTGCAAATTGTTCAAATTTATTTTGAAAATCATGGTTCACCACGGGCGTTACGTGCGTTTTATGATGCTCAAAATTGTCCATCAGAGCGATTAATTTGAGAAACTATGGATCCTTTACACAATACGTTCACCCTAACCGATAAAACACACATCCACAGTTTCCTTTGAAAGTTTAAGTAATGTTCTTGTTTAGTATGAAGCACACTCTTTGTTGAATTGCTACGTTATAAAACAGAATTTCCCCAATCGGAGGTATGATAATACACAAGCAGTTGTCGAAACATCATTTCATCCGGAAAAAGTCACCGACCGATTGGTGCCGATGTTCAGAACGTTAGCCAACGCGGACCGGGAGACATGATAACATACTTTTTCGTGCCTCAATTGAAAGGCAGTAATGGTGCAGATATTTGGTTTCAGCAGCACGGCCGGCGCCATATGCCGCACAGACGTTACATAATTAATTTACTGAAAGACACATTTGACGAACGATTTATTTAGCGAAATTACCCTGGGAACTGCGTATGAGCGATTTGACGACATTACATTATTTTCTTTGGGGATATGTAAATTCGCATCTATACGCCGAACAACGAGAAAGAACTGAGCACATGCAAGCCAACATTTGACGCTTTATTGTCGAAATACAGCCTGATTTAGTGCGAAGAGTGTGTGAAAATTGTGCCTCCAGAATACGCCATGTTCGTGACGACCACATAAATCGGAAATCATATATTCAAAAATTAATGACAAAATATTATACTTCAAATAAAGCCAATTTCATGGATGCTAAAAACGTTTTTTTCTGTGTTTTATTTCAAATTAGTTATCCGCATCTAAAAAACACATCATTCTCTATTACAAGAAGAGGGGTGTGTACAAGTTCACATCTTTAGAAGAGGGGTTTGGGTTCTGTTAAAATTCATCGATAAGAACATTTACAATTTAAAAGAGCATATAGTAAATGAAACAGAAATTGTATACGAGGACGGCTCTATTTTATATACTAACAAAAATGTATACTTATGGCCAATTTCACGAAGGACTTTTAAATATTTAACAGGCTTCTAAGCCTTAAAATAAGATGTTTTGGTTTCACCAAGCGCTTTTAAATTAAACAAGCTTTTAAACACCCTTATAAACTAAATGCCCATTTTTGGTTCATTAAATTTTAAAAGTGTCATTGAAATGTCATCAGATGTAGATCACAACAATTGGATATAGGTAGCAGCGGAAATTATTGTTTTACAACATTTTAGTTTTTAATTTTTGAAAATAAAAAGTGGATAGTTTTTTAAATAATTAAAATATGTTTTTTATTTCAAATAAAATATTGAAAATTCTTCATTAAATGCTTAAGTGCAACACATAAGTTATACGCCGAGCAAGAGTATTCCGGGTTCACAGGAATAGGAAAAGAAATCCATTCTCCGACTGACTTCGAAAAAGGTTACGACTTTCCAAAGCATTTGTGAATCTTGAATCTGTTTGTTGAATTTGTTTAGTCGACATTTGGAACCGAAACAAATGCATCAGTGCAAAAAAAATAAATTAAGTGCTTATTACGATTTTATCCCACAGGATCTTTCCAAATATTTTTGTTTAAATTTTTTTTTGCATTTCTTGGCATTTGTTTCAACACATAACGCTTTCTCAGTTGTTCTCATACATTGCGCTTGTTAAAAAGAAAGAACCAAATTCTTTTTTCCAGGGATGTGAAGAGAACTCAATTTTAACAAAAATTTCCCTAAAATTTCCCTTTTATAGATTGGTGAAACTAAAAATATTTAAGAGTCTGATAAAATTTAAAAGGATTTTTGATAAAAGTGCTTTTAGTGTTTGTTTATGAAATTGGCCATTAGGAAATTATTAAGAAACAACGGCAACACCTGCACAACAATATTCGATTGTTTCTTCTAATCTAAACTTCTTTTCTTTAATTTTTTTTTTTTTATAAAGTTCTTTAAGTAGATAGTACCTAATTGAAAAATTGTTTTCAAAGCTAACGTCCCTATAAACAGACACATCCTATAATTTCTCAAAGTCTCAATAAACTCACCATAGACTTTAGTTGCTTCTGATTTAGGCTGAATAAAATAGAGGATACAAATTGAATCGGTGATTGTAAAAAAAAATATAAGTAATACATTTCTTTTCTTTTCTTTTTGCAATGACTACTTATTAGGCTGGCTCGATTGATACAAAAATTGTATGAAAAAATTTTTTTTTGTTTGGTTGTGTTCGGGCGGTATACAAAAGTTGTAATAAGAGTCCTTCAATAGGAATCCAAAATATTTTTAAAAAATTCCAATTTTAAATACTGCCCCAAGGACCTTAAAGATTTTCGAAATATGATACATAAATTAAGAAAAAAAAAAAGAAGATTTATATAAAATCGTTTATAAAATGGCTTATATTTTATAAGTTAAATATAAAACCTTGTTTAAAAATCAGCAGGCTTATCGAAAGGCAAGGGGCAAGGGGGTCAATTGCCCCCCCCTCTGGCTCAGAAAATTCCGACTGGTTTTTATTTTTTTTCTGTTAGAATCTATTGTTTGTCATTTCAAGAGCTCCAGTTTGGGATATATTTTGACGGAAGAAAAGACAAAACACTCAGTATGATAGATAACATACGAAAATTAATTGTTAATTGTTAAAGAGCATAAAAGTTTAGTGAAAGAGCCTGGATCCAAATACTTAGGGCATCTCTCCCTTCCAAATGGAAAAGCTGAAACCGTGAGTAAGAAATTGAAGGAGTTCTTTGATGAAAAGGGGATTGATAAATCAAAAGTTGTGGTTATTGGAAGTGATGGCACAGTTATAAACACAGAATCGAAGGGAGGTGCTATCCGTCGTTTGGAACTAGACCTAAGAACACCATTTCAATGGTTCATATGCCAGTTACATGCAAATTAACTTATTCTTCGACACATGTTTGAGCATCTTGATGGAACTACAACCGGACCAGAAAGCTTCACAGGACCTTTTGGAAACAAATTGAAAGATAGTAAAAATTTGTTGTGAGTGCAATTTCAAGCTATTCAATGTAACCTTCCAGAAATATCAAACACTAATGTTCTCAGCACTGATCAACGATACTTGTTTGAAATTTGTCAAGCTATCAGTTCAGGAATTTGTAGTGACGGTTTAAAAAAAGAAATCCGGGAAAAATCGTTCATTCAAGGTGGCTTACAACTGGAAATCGAATATTATGGTTATATGTTTCTACTGTGGCTCCATCCGAAAATATGCTTTTGTTGCTCAATTTTATAATGCAAGTCTATGCGCCAATGTGGTTCCAAATAAAAACTAGACCTTACTGAATTGATGGCGCTCGTCACCTTCACAAAACTATAATGTTGACCAGATACCTGCCTCAAAATTTAAAATCAATAGTTGATCCTGTTATTCAGAGAAATGGCTTCTTCGGCCATCCGGAAAATATTATGACAGCAATGATTGCAGATGAGAGAGAAACAATTCGAGTTTTAGCTTTAAGAAGAGTTAAGAAAGCACGAGAGCAGCTTGGAACATCCTCAAATTCGGTGCGGTCTTTCGTTTTGCCGAAGTTGAAGTTCAACTTTAATGCTGAGGACTACATTCACATAATCGACTGGAATGTTGTTGGTACGAGTATTTTATGTGATCCACCAATATTAAGAAACATTAGTCATTAGTTTGGATGTCATAAGTGATTGCATTCAAAATCCTAAATTTATTGAAACTATTATTTTACCGTGCATGAAGGATTACCCTTGTCATACTCAAGCGACGGAGCGTTGCGTTAAAATTGTAACTGAAGCTTCAGCTGCTGTCTGTAGTCCGATGATACGTGATGGATTCATAAGAACAAGAATCGAATCGCGAAAAAATGCCATTTTTTAATTCTAATAAAGATTTCAAAATTTTGTTACTATTTTTTTAAACTTTCACTTTTTTTAAACGTTTGTTTTAACTTTTTTTTATATTTCATTTTTTGTTTTTGCTTTAAATATTCTTCATTATCATCAATAATATATTTTAATACCACTAAACTTCAAAAAATTTGTTTTTTTTTTGGTACGGAAAATTTTTCTTTTTTCTAGCTTGTTTTTGGTTTCATGAGAAGATTCTATGACCTTGGGGCAGTAGAAGATCGCAATATTTTTTCAAAACTTTAATTTACCTGACATCATGACATATAAATACAACTTTTGGGTAGTGCCCGAAAACTGAATTAAAAAAAAAAAATCGAGCCACCCTACTACTCTTATTGCGGTTATTTTTCCTAATAAAGATGTAAACGTCAATGCTACAATGTAAATTGAAGACGACGAGGCAATGGAATTGTTCAATAATTATCTTCAATTAGAAACGAAAAACGAGCAGGAATTATTGTTTCTTCAACAGAACATTGAGAAAGTTAACGTAGTTCGCCGGTCCAAGCAGCAGCCACCTGTATGTGTTGAAGGATAACCACATTTCAATGCTGAATCAGACTCCACTTCAAGGCCTAATACGCCCACCCCATCTGCAGGCCCTGAACTGATTTCATTGACCAGAATCCGTTGAAATAAAACGAATAAACGAATGGGTCGCACGAATCTGTTCTTTACTTGCTCTTTATAGACTAATGAATATCATTAGAGAACAAAAATGTAACACAATAAAACTCATTTTTTAAAATGACTAATACCTTTGTATATGTAACCTATAGTATTATCATGGAGCATGATTTTGTATTGCGAACTCTAGCCTGGTGGTGGCGCTGAAATTAGCGCTTGATTTTACAGTGGAGAGTAGGATAAGATACAAAACAAGTAGTAAAAAAAAAAAGAATATTTTATTATTAAATTTAGCAGAGACAAATCTAGCAAGTACTGTCCCTATACTTAAGATGTCGCCACAATCTTTCGTCTTCTTGATAGTACTAAAAGTTTTATATACAACGCTAATACCTACTCCTTTAGTAAAGCTAAAAACAGAATACCATCAATATGTGATTTCTTAAGAAAAAATATATTAATGCAAGAACCAACAAAGTACTCGTATAAAGCGGTTTTTTTTTTAAATAAGATTTTATAATAATTTTTTTAAAACACATTTAGTTTTTATTATTGTTCAAATAAAAGTTAATTTTCAAAAAACAAGGGCCCGTTTTTGATATATGGAATGTTCAAAAAGAAAAATTTTTTTTTTTTTTTTGAAAATCCAAAACATTTTTTTTTTTTTTAATTTGATATCCAATAATTTCAAACGTTTAGAAACTTCTTTATAAAACAATTTCATTGAAATTCGTTATGTCATTATTTTCAAAATTCGCAAAAATGGTTCTATCCTAGGTCCTAGGTACAGGCAGTACCTAATGTCATATTTTCAAATAATAAAATTTTTATCAAGATTCTGCTCGTATGTTCCGTTTTCGAGAAAAATATTAAATATGCCTATAGTGTGTGAAGATAGTAAATATAAAAAAAGATGTTAATCAATAAAATTCAAAAAAATGGAGCATCTTGTTTTCGAAGTATTGAATTTTCAAAACTAAAAATGTTTTTTTTATTTTTTAAATATACAAAAACAATTTATTTGACAATTTGAATACACAATACTATTCAGACTTCTAAGGAGTTTTATTAAAATTAATTTAACCGTTATTGAAAAAAATCAAAAAAATGATTCTTTTATAAACATTTTTGGAGTTTTCTTTTTCCAACAATTACCTTTTTTATCTGTGAAACAGTTTTTGAGATAAAATTTGTTTAGAGAATTGGGAACAAGAAATTTGTATGACAGGTACCGTTATTTTGGTCTTAAGAAAAATAAAATTTTGGGGAAATATTTAAAAATGATATCTACCAAGTTTAAAGAATATCGGCCGAGGCGTTAAGCTGTAGTCGAACAGGGTTTTTCAATTGGTGGGGTTAGATTTTGGCGGCCATATCGTTTTGGTGACATCTGTCAAATCTGTTGTTTTTTATTTTTCAGTTATGATGCCAAATTTCAACTGAGAACTCCAAGAACATCGCTGCGGCCCATGAAAGTGTACAATAGGAGAACCAAGGTATTCGATTCTACGCAGTGCGCAAGAACTCGGCCTTTCGCAGACTTAAACTTATCGAATTTTGCATTGGGACTTGAACTTACTAGCGTAAAAGATCCAACTGAACCAGGAGCTCAAAGTTCAAGACCATAGACAACGCAGCTTGTTAGCTGATTTTGCTCAAGTCGTTTTGAAAAGGAACCTAATTTTGGCCGAAAATCATGAGAGACACTTTAAGCTAGTTTAAAAAGCAAAATTGCCATAAATTGTACGACAGCAGTCAACACAAGGTTTACCAAGTGACATTGCAGCCTCAGAAAGTTACAGTTGGGTGTGGATTTTGGGCCGGGAGGCGTCATGGTCAGGGTTGCGAATTTTTGAATTAAAAAGACAGTAAGTCATAAATCAGTAGATGACTTGTGAATTCAGAAAATGTAATTCATAAGTTAGTTGGTAGACTGGAAATTTTAAAGCTTGTTTTGACAACATAATTATTTAATTATTAACGAAAGGTTTTGGAGAATTCTGTGTGTCATAAAATTGTCATGCTAGCTTATAAATTTTCCAATTAATAATTTTTTAATCAAAATTCATCCATTAGCTTATGAATTAATGTGTTTTTAATTCAGAAGCCACTAAGAAGCTTATGATTTAAATATTTTCAATTCACAAGTCACAAGTCAATTAAGCTAAAAGCTAAAAAAGTGACTTAAGCTTTTGCAACCCTGGTCATGGTCTGATGAGAACTAATTTCTTGTGGCCCAATAACGAGTAGAACCATACGGTCCTAGACGAGATGTGGTCGCAGTAGAACGGCGCTACGTGCCACACAGCGCAACCCACAATTGGAATTCTGCACGAAATATTTGAAGGTAAGGTTTTCTCTCGCAGGCCATCACTCAATTTCAGTCGGGTATGCATGGAAGTCATTCAAAATTAGACCACTCAGATCCGTGCCACCGTAAGAAGGCTAGGCGGGCATTTGTACGATGTCGTATTCCATATTATGTACTATGGAATACACGGGTTTTTCAAATATAAGGAATTTTGTGAATACCTAAATCAAAGCTTGCTTTACTCTATTTCAGTATTTCCCCGACATAATTGAAAAACCTTCTATATATCAACCAAGACGCTTTACGTGGAAGCAAAAATTAATACCACTAGACCAATATTTGCGGCAACTCTGCGGAAAAATCATATATACTCTGTTCAACAAAAATTGTCAGTACAGGCCTTATGGGAGAGCTTTTTCCAAAGTGAACAGTGGCGCCTGATGCAACCTCAGTACACTACGTTGGAAAAAATGCCACTTAAAAAAGTGCAGGCCACTGCCTTTCCTTAAAGAATTGTTGTTGTAATTCTTCGCAAAAAGTTGTAGGGGAGACCGGGGATAGTAGACTCAAAATTTTCTTATATATTTTTTTTAAGAAAACTAAGAAAGATATCAACACAAATTAAATGCCCTTTTATAAAACATCTTTTTTGCTTTATAAAAAAAATATGTTTTCTAAAATTAGTTAATATTAAGACCTTTTTTTCCTAATTTTACAAAACGACCTCAAGTGGGTCAAATAACCCCTGAACCGGGGTAAGTTGGCTAAGGCTATGGGGTCAGTTGACTATATTCTTATTTCCAGCTTTTTAATACTAAAACTATAAGCAAATAGAATTAAAAATTAATTTTGTTTGAAACAAAAAATTATTATTATACACAAAATATAAAGCGATGCATATAAAAAAAAATTAAATAAACAAATTAAATTTTTGCACATATGTATTATATTTGCATGGTTTTATATGGAATACCATAGTCATGAGCAACAGATCGTATGCTTTTTCCTTTTCCACAAATAAGCTGGCACGCACGTTCCAAAATTGTTATTTTAGTTGCCCCTCATGATATTTTTCTAACATATATGTCCTCATTTTTCTAGAAATTACCAAACAAAAAATGAGTCAATTTACCCCCAAGAAAAAATGTCAACTTACCCCGATCGGTCTTTCAGCATTCAATGATTTTTTTTCGGTTCTCAGAAATCAAATGAACATATAACTACCTGGTGTTATGAATACAAACACTTACTTGCTCTTTTTCCTAAAAAAAATTTGACGTTAGGCAAAAGCACCCTTACGAAAGAAGAAAAAGAAAACAAAACAAAAAAATTACTCACGAAAGCAAAAAGTTGTTTTTTCGCGATAACCTCCGAACGACGGCGCACTCTGGCGAGAGACAACACGAAACTAAGCAAGCAGCTGTGCTTGATGTAATAAAAAGAATAAACTTGAAAGAAATTGTTTTGTTTTGAAGTTATTGGCGGTTAGTCTACTTGCCCCTGGAGCCAACTATCCCCGGTTACCCCTATACCCCAACGCGACCGTTGTATCCCACTTCTGAAGGGATACTGACAAGTCAATACGATCGTGCGCTTGTTATATATATGTACATCAAAAGAGAGTTACCATTATTATTCTAAATTACAAACAAGGAGCTTATTCAGTGGATTTTATTAAGGAGCTTTTGGGATTTAAAGCTTTTGAGAACAAATTTTATAAAGTTGAGTATGTTGAGTGTTGGGGATTTATAATGAAAACTACGGAAACCCTGTGAGAGCTTTAAAAGGCGACACACTTATGCAAGCCAATGAAACCAGAGTGAGAGGCAAACGTCCTATCTTCCCTGTACTGCAAATTTTTGTTGAACAGTGTATAGAACCTGGAAGATCATTATTAAGGCCTTTAAATCTGATTGAAATACCAAGTTTGATTTATTTAAGAATCCAATGCTCGATATTAAAAATTATTAACGGTTTTTTGTATATTTTTTTCCAGAGCAAATTTAAGTTTTAATCAAAATCAATGTTTCAATGTTCATTCATTAATTACTATTAACAAAATCATGCCTTAAAATTTCATCAAAATCTTAAAATCCCTTTCAATAAAAATGGGCAAATGTAAAAAGTAAGGGGAATTGTTAGAAAATAATATGTTGGTCACACTTCTTGTTTAGAGGAACCTTTAAATCCTATAGAATAAAACACAGACAATTGCTTACATTCATAGTTACTAAATGTAAAATTATCCTACCAACATAATTACATACTTGCACTAAGGTTTTTTTTTTCACAACTGTGACCACTAAATTGTAATTTTGTTCATTTAAAAATTTCGTTCAAGTGAGCTTTAGAATTAACACATACATACATGTTTGTTTTTTTTTTTATTTGATAAAAAATTTTTCTTACTTATACTCGTACATCGAAGACAAGAGGAAATAGTTATGCAATTAATTACGCAAACAATCAGATTAAAAAATGAGAGTATAAAACACTTATCACACCAACACATTCGTACTCCGTAGCTATATACTATCTAAAGAAATAATAAAACAAAAATAATTTGACAAAAAAAAACTGTTAAACTCATTTACACTTTCAAGCAAATGCCATCTGCCCACTCAAAGCTCTCTTAGACACTTCAAATTCCACTACCGGAAGGTCACGGTGCATACAGCGAGCGGAGAAAATGAACCTACAAGCAGTCCTGCATTACAAAGGATAAAGAGGACATTTTTGTTGCACAATCCGGAAAGTGTAAATGAGCTTTTAAATTACTAAAAAAAAATAATAATCATGGCCGGAAAAAATTAAAAAAAAAAAAAAAAACTAACAAGTGAACATAAATCCAGGATAATGACGCTGCAGACGGATATACTGCAGATACTGAATATACATTTCTATGGTTGTCCTCTTTCACTACCTTATGCGCAAACATAAAAAATAAAATAATAATTGGAAAGGAACTAAGGATTGAATTTTACTTTTTTGTCTACATAAATTTAAAAAAAATTCAAACGGAATACAAATTATGAAGAGAATTGAATACAAATAAATTCCATCAAAAATTTACATCAAAAGTGATTGATCTATCTTGATTTACAACAAATTTTACATGACACCTGGTTCACATCCAGTTTAAATCGGTGTAGAGTTTTGTGTAGAGTGTAAAATATAATTTCTTTACCATTTTGATGCAAGATTCACAATTTAAGTAAAACAAAGACATTTATAATTTCATCGATATTAAAAAAAAAACGATAAAAAAAATAGAGCTGCATCAAAATTAAGGCAAACAACTGACGACAAGGAGATAATATTTTCATATAAAATAGAGAGAGAGAGATAGAAAATTATTGATTGCATTATTACAATTATCGTCAGTGGACACGTAATTACTTTCTGGCAATGATATTGATCGATGTTGAGATGATCGGCTGCGCAGGCGTCCAAAGCCCGATAGAGGCCTAAATCCGGCAAACAAGCGACGCCTTAGTCCAGAATCGTTTGGATATGGCACCGATTGGTTGGATGATAACACTGTTGTTGCAACACCCGCCGTTGATGGGATGCGGCAATCTTAAAGTAATATTACACAGAGTAAAATGCAATGAATATGATGATGGCTGATGATTTGGCAAAATACTTAATATTTCATTTTTTGTTGAAAAATTTAATTTTAATAAAAATTCAAATTTCTTTAAAGATCATTTAGCAGATTTTTTTAAAGATGAGGGGGACAAAAAATACTTATGTTTACAAAATCCGGTATATTTGATTGTATGACGTAACCCACCCATGTCTATCAAATAGCTGCTCCTCATAATTTGCGTTAACAATAAAATCATAATTGAGCCGAACCAAATAACCTTGTTTGAAAAATTATTTGTAAACTGACAAAAATTTGAAATGTGAAAAAAAAAAACAATGCGATACTGGGTCGCACGAACTTGCTCTTATGCATAAGACACTTAGAAATTTTAAAATAATTGTTTTGAGAAAAATGTAATAATACAATATTTTTTTTAAATGATTAAAATAGCTCACTTAGTAGTTAGAGCTTAAAACAGAATACCAAGTGATTTTTCAAGCAAATATAAATCTAGTCAAGTTGTAGCGGTTTAACAAAAAAAATTTTAAAACTTTTTCACAAAATTAACTTTTTAAACAAAATTTTATTACTGTGCAAAAAAAAATAAATTTCAAAAAAAAAATGATTGACCAGTTTTATTGAATGTTCAAACAAAAAATTGATTTATTTTTCAAAAATTCAAAAAAATATTTCAAACTTTTAGGAAGATTTTGTAGAAACAAATAAATACAGTGGACTCCCCCTAAGGGGAATATTCAGGGGATACCAAGATTTGTTCGAGTAAGAGGAATTTTTTTTTTGAAAATTTCGACCTACAGTGAATGCCCGTCTGTTAAGCCTTGAGTTTTATTTCGGACGTACTTTTCAGTTCAGAGATTATTTCTTTAGCGGCACTACACGAATGTGGAATGCTTTATCCGTCTTAATATTTGCCTCCCATTGCGATGTTTAGACAATTAAAGCCAATGTGCATTGGTATCTCCTTTTGAATCCTCTGCAAGTCCTAACCACTCGCACTGAACTAAGACTCTTTTAGGATAGTCAAATAGTCTGATAAGTGCGCGCTAAATATAAAAAAGTGTTTATTTAAAAAAAACGTTATCATAACAAAATCTTTTATTTAGCTTCTTGCTTTGCTAAAACTAAACTAAGGCAGTTTTTTTTTGTTTTCCTTTTTTTTTTTTATAATTAGCGCGCACTCAAGGGGTTATGAATACCCTTATAATGATTTAAATACCACAGCGCGAGAAGTTAGGAAATAAGGAGGGGATTTAAAAGGAAATGCCGATGCACATTGGTTTTAAATGCTTGTACATCACAATGAGGGGGGAAAATCGAGTGGGGTATAGAATTCTACATTCGAGTAGTACGGCTTAAGAAAGAATCTCTGTATTTTACAGTCCGCCCGAAAATAGGCTTAATGGTAAACTGATCGAGCATTCTTAGCAATTGTTTCACGGACGGAATGCAGCTGGCTATACCATTAGAGCATTGCTTATAGAAAAGGCGATAAAACAAAGTAAGACAAGAGACATTACGACGGTGATCGAGAGAAACAAAAGTTTCCATATTAGAACTGTCTCCAATTAGTCTAAGGGCTCTGTTTTGGATTCTATCTAAGAGGTGCAGGTGAGTTTTAGGAGCACCTGCCCAGATATGGCAGTTATACTCAAGCTTAGGCCTAATGTATGCCTTGTAAGTAGCCAGATCAGAAGGGGAAAAACACCTAAGGGAAAGAAACCTAAGCATTTCGCCGCATTTTTCGCAACATCAAATATGTGATCATGCCATAAAAGATGGTGGGTAATACGCAAACCAAGGACAGAAAGCTTTTCGGTTTCCTCGATGTATCTAAGAGCCATTCATGGATGAAGGCAGGGGTGGAATTATACGCTTGACGGACAGAAGACAGCTTTGGGTTTTCGAAGCATTAAATTCCACGCGGTTTCTAACACCCCATTCTACAATGTTGTCAAGATCGGAATTTAATGAGCTCATCATACGCTGCCCCTGCAGAAGAGCCACTTCTGAAGAAGAAGGATGAGGATGAGGATCTGAAAACGAATATGAAAAGCTGGGGGTACTGTCGTCAGCAAAACAATATATTGGATTAGTAGATACAGACAAGAGATCATTGATGAAGATGAGGAAGAGAGTCGGAGATAAAACGGAGCCTTGGAGTTAGAAAATGTTTAAAATTAAGAATTAATAAGAAAGTACTTATTAAGTAGTATCATACTTATACCTTAACAATAGGCTACTTAAAATTTTGCGCCAATGTATCTAGTTAAAAAAAATAAAATGCACGACTGGGCCGCACGAACTTGCTACTATGTTACATACAAACTAGTAATTTTAAACACGAATGCTATTAGAGAAAACTGTTCATAAAGATAAAATTAAGTTTTTTAATTCTTTTAGTAGTAAAAGATAAAAACAGAATGCTATGCAAATATGAATTTATGCAAGAACAAAAATTATAAGTTCTTGTAGTGGTTTCTTTAAAAAAATAAGCTTTGAGTGTTTATTACTGTACGAGTGAAAATTAAACTATTAAATTAATTAATAAATTAAAAAATTAAAAAAATATTGACCCGTTTTTGATATATCGAATTTTCCTAAAAAAAATATGACTTTTATCCCAAAAATAAAATAAATTATTTTTTTTTAAGTTTTGAAATGCGTTTCTGAAACTTTTTGCAAGCATCTCTAGAAAAATTTCATTAAGATCCGTTATGTCGATAATGAAAAATTCAAAAACCGAAAAAATGGTTCTATGGCAGGTACAAGCTGTAATATCTTAATATCATTTTTTTTATTAAATTAAAGATCTAAAAATTAATTGAAATTTATCAAAATTCTAGGCGCCGTTTTCGAGAAAATTACGATTTTTGAAAACCATTTTTTTTTAATTTTTTAACATTTGTATGGTGGGTACCTTTTTTTTAGGTAAAATAATTTTTTTCTTACATCTTATAGATTCTATTGAGAAAGTTTTATTTATCAAGTTTAAAAAAGTCCAGCGTGGGGTTTTCGAAATATTCAGTTTTGAAAAGAAATTTTGAAGCTTTTTTTAAAAATCCAAACAAAATTCTCTTTAAGTTCTTGGGGGAGCTTTAGCAAAAAAAAAATTATTAAAAAAAAATGGTTCCATGGGGGGTACCCTCAATAATAATAAAATATATAAAATTTTGAAACTTTGGTAGGTACCGTTACTTTTGATCTTAAAAAAAAAAGAAAAAAACGTGTGGGGGGAAAATTTAAAATGATATATACCAAGTTTAAGGAAAATCGACCGAGCCGTCTAGGCTGTAGTCGAACAGACACACAGACAGACAGAATTGCGGGACCTACTTTCTTGTAATGTCAAATTTGATCAAAATTTCGAGTTCGATTTTTTTTCCAAATGCATAACTCGCCTAATAGTACCTATAAGTCGCAAGTAAAAATATGATATGCTACTTTTGAGTTTGTTTAAAATTAAATTTAAAAATTTTTCAAAAAAAAGAATCCATAAAAATATGTAAATTAAATCTATCATGGCGATAGTGAGATAGGCAAAAATCAAAATAAGTGGATTTATAGAAGATAACTTTAGGTAAGGTTGACGTATCAGCAGGAGAGAGAGCCGACACACTCCTAGATCATCAGTAGGTCCATTGTATCACATTGAATCTTAGACACTTTCTCCCTAATCGTTGAACCAGTTACGGCTCCTTATGAAGGGAGCAAGATTGCCCATTTTTATATTTGCTAGATCACGAAGACCATTGTAGTTCAAATCTTCCTGGTGAACTCTACGTCCTTTGGGATAGAGCAGGACAAGAACAGACAAGATGAGGGATCGATTCTTTCTCTTCTTTATCCATGAAGCTTAGAATATATTTCAAGCATATCAAACAATGTCCTTTTATAACACCTTTTAGGGAGCCTATGTGCGATCTGCTTAAAGATATTAAACCTTTAGAGCGCTTCAAATCCAGCATTTGTCAAATCTGTTGTCACCAAGCGAGTGGAGATATTATTCCACCTAAGATTTGTTTTCTGTATACCATCTAGCTTTAGCATACCTTTGCACATACTCGTAACGATAGACACGCCTATATTTGAAATGTATCATTGTTCCCCTTTTAACGAGTGCCTCAGCTTTAGAATTTTCTGAAATGTTCCGGTGACCCGGTGTACCGCGGCATCCAGCAGAGTGCATGTTAAAATGCTACACCATCCTCAGCAGAGATGATCAGCAGTTAAGGACTTTCAGTCATTAAACGATACAGAAAAACAGTAATCAAAATTCTTGGACAGTTTTCGAGTAAAATAAGATTTTCCAAAACGGTTCTTAACAATTGACTGGTAAGTATAGTTATTTTGGAATAAAAGACATTTTTCTTAATCTTTTAGATTGTTTAAAAAATATTATAAGATTGGACTTTTCCGAAAAATCTTTCATATAGTGTTCGAAATATCAGATTTTTGTTTTGAAAAAATTTGAAAACACAATACTATTCTAAAATAAAATTGTTTTTAAGAAAATAAAAAAAAAACAAAATTGGTTCCATGGGAAATATCATTAAGAATCATATTAGTAATTTTTTTACCATGAATTACAAAATTCAAAAAGCTTTTTTAAGTAAATTCTTGTACTAAAGGGAAGTTTTTGAATTTTGAAAAGGAATTATATATTTTTCTTTAATTTCTAAAATAAACATTAGTTTGACGGATACCCTTATTTCTAGTAATTTCTAATTTCTAGTAATTTCTAATTTCTAGTAATTAATAACGACCAAGACTAAAAGAAATGGACCAAGGCTAATAGACGATGAGTCAGACAGGCTGTATTGTTAAACTAATAAAATGTACGACTGAATCGCACGAACTTGCTCTTATATAAAAGTACTTTGGGATTTAAAATACATTTTATAAATACAATACATGGAATTGCCGTCTGATTTCCGGAAAAGTATGAATTTACGCAAGGAAAATTTAAAAATCGTTTTTTTGAAGTAATTTTTTATATAACAAATTTCTTTCAAATATTTCTAGAACAAAATTTGGAATGCCATTTTTAAGTGTTTAGTAATATAGATTTTAGGAAATAATTTAAAAAAATAATCCTTCACACGTTTTCAAGATATTTTGATTTTTCAAAAAATAAATTGGAATTTATTTTTCAAAAAACAAAATAAATATTTATTTTTTCGAATATTTTTATTTACAATATTATTTTAAACTTAAGGGGGCTCCTGGTGAAAATTTTTGGTTAAAATCGTTAGAGCCGTTAATGAGAAAGTCGAAATAAAAAAAAACGGTTCTTTGACAGGTACATTTTGCCCCAAGAATTTTTTTTTACAAATATGTAGTCTATGTCCATAATATCACACATATTTTTTTTTATCAGAATCGTTAGAGCCGTTTTCGAGATAAATAAGATTTTGCATTACGGGTGTATGGTGGATACCGTTAGTTTTAGAGCTAAAAAAAAATTTCAATTTCCGCTCTAGGGAATCACCGAAGACCCATAAGTACCAAATTTGAAGAAAATACCTCCAGTAGTTTAGGCTGTATTCCGAGGTACAGACATAGGTACAGACAGAGAGACGGAATTGTCGGACCTACTTTATTCGTCTTCGCTATCATCGTAATGTCAACTTTGATCAAAATCTCGAGTTCGATTTTTTTTCCAAATGCAGAACTTGCCTTATAGTACCTATACATATTTATATCACAAGTAAAAAAAAAATTGAAAAAAACCGTTTTGTTTGAAGCAGCTGGTAAAAAAACTAAAATGCATTTTGGCAGGACGATATACCTCAGTGCCAACCCTTACATTATTTTGTTATATTGTCTAAGTTGCCCAAATAATTCATAGCTGCTTTAGAAACTTCAATAAATACCTGAACACCGAACTACCTAATGTTTTTTTAATTAAAATTTAATGTAGAACTTTGATTTAACGAAAATAAATTAGTCATCCACAACATTTTCAAAATTAACACTTCAAACTCAAAAACCAACTATTCAGATATGAATCATTCATCCAAACAAGGGCAAATCTATTAGGTGCAGCAAAAAATTGACAGAGTGAAAAGTGAAAAAGTTTTAAACTTAACAGGAATTTTTAATAAATAATTGAAGCAGTAGCTAAAAATAAATAACCACCAGTTTAAATATAAATGCATACAACGATAATCATATTAACCCAATTACAAGTCGCCCCACAGTATAATAGTGAAGGTAAATATTGTTATGTATTCATATTTATAATATGTATACGTGGGTAGGTATGTTTGCAATTTCAATTTTGTTTCCAGTAAGCAAAGGATACAATATAATGTGTATGCCCCTACTTCAGCCCAGGAGAGGTTTAATGTGGTGAATACGTGTACTTGCAGTGCACACAAGCGATTTATTTAAACAAACATTAAATTGAACCAGGTATTATATGCGGAGGTGAAAGGATATTAAAATCCGGGCCCATTATATTCATTATCCTTATATAATATTTCATATTATAATTTGTGTATAATTGGGTTTGGTGGTCTTTAAAGCGATTAACGCATTGTTGACTTGTTTTTTCATTATTTAGTGTTTTGTGGATGTTTTTTTTATACCTATTGCACATCATTTCGCGGAAACAAAAAGTTTTAATTGAATTAATTATTACAATTCAATGGCTTCTAAGTTTCTCAAAATAATTATATTTTTAATTATTGTTCTTGACTATGCGTGGTTTATATAATAATAATAATATATTCTGCTCAGGAGCTTACGGTCAAACCGCTACACATTTGTTAATATTTCTTTGTCTTGTCATAACAATGACAATGATCATAAAAGAATTCAATCGCTTCAACCCTCTACTAGACTGATATTTTTTTTTATAATTAGCACACACTCAAAGGTTTTTTGCATACCCTTAATATGCCAGAGACACAGTGTGAGCATTAGGAAAAAAGGGAGGGGTTAGAAAGGAGGTATCGGTGTACATTGGTTTTGAATTATTGAACATTGCAATGACTGGGAAAGACAGAGCGTGGTAAAGAATTTCACATTGGCGTAGTACGGCATGACAAGATATACTCTTGAAGAATTTTGTACTTCCTTGCTACACGACAGTATTCTTGAAAAAATATTTTTTTTTATCATTTTTTGTGTGTGTCACTGTTAGTAGAAGAGCACCCCAGGGTGGAGTTCTATCACCTACTATAAGTCTTGAATAAAATTTTGGTTAAGTTGGAAATATGCGGCGTAAAGGCGATTGCGTACGAGTATTTACATGATCTGGTCCTATTTGTGTCAGGAAATTCGCTCTTGTGTTAAGCGAAGTCACGGAAATGACTTAAGTGCTCATAAAAGCAAGACGGAACAGATAGTTTTTACTAACTAATTCTACTAAAATACACTTTTTCGTTCTATCCCGACACAACGGCCAAATATTTTCGCTCTCCTCAGTGCAAAATGTCTAGGTATTTTGCTCGAACATAAATTAACCTGAGAGTAAGGGAGAATTGCGTTTTACTCCTGTTGTAGATAGCGGAGTCTCCAGTCGGAGATGATCTTGTGAATGTACTCACCCGTGTTACGATCGATTTTCACAAACGGTTCGATTTTGTGGTAGCCTTTGCTAACCGAAGCATATAATATCGATTAACCAAAGAAGAAACAGGTACTGCTAGCGTTGACACACAGGGGCTCTAAGATCTTGCTCAAATGTTAGCTTGAGCGTTTTTCTGCAGCTCTTACCACTTGATTTGCACATTAAATATTTAGTATCTTGTAGAGCGTTAAGACTTAAGGAATCGAAGTCTTGGCTTGCCACACCTTATGGCAATATCAATATCCTATCATGATGATTTCGGCTCCCACAAACTGTTGCACCCTTAAGTTGAGCATCAGTAAAGATTTTAAGGTTATGTTCCCATCCAGAAAGGGATGGTGACAACGTGATAAAAGACAGACAGACATTTACTGATGGCTCAAAGATGAGGTTTGGTGTTGGTTCAGGAATATTTTTGAGTCCCAACATATATCTGAGTCTTTTCGAAAACCCGACTTTACTAATGTTTTTCAAGCTGAATTACTGGCTATCAGAGAAACATGCAAGGTACTCAAACAAAATTCGAACCAGAATCGGAAAATGGCCAATATCACAGACAGTCGGGCGCCTGTTAAATCCGCCATTAATTGAAGTACATCATCCTCCAAATTGGGTGAGCAATGTCGGAATAAACTTGAGAGCCTGAATATTAACCTCATTGTCACTCTTATCTGGGTTCCGGGTCATAGTGGAATTGATGGAAATAAACGAGCAGACGAGCTGGCGAGGCACGAAAAAGCCATTCATGGCTTGCGGAAAGAACCAACATTGCGCTGGGAGTTATGAAGGGCAATATTCACTCAATTTTTCTTAACGAATCAAACCTCAGGTGGAACCAATTGCATCATATTGAATTGAATTGAATATGCAGACTAGGGCAAGGCATAGCCTAAATCGTTCCAAGCTGAAGTGGACATTGGCCAATAGGAGAGCATGCAGCGAAGCAGGCATTCCCCACAACACTCACTGTCGTAGTTGTGACGACCAGCAGGAAATGAAAGCATTCGTTCTTTTCGTCTGCTCTCACCAAAATAAAGTCACAATCAATTAAAAGGGTATTTTTGTATGATATTGACGAGCTTAATTTCTTTTCTTAACGCGACGTAATGTCTTTAGGACAAGTTTCGGTTAGTTCTGTAATATACTTCCTTTAGATTCCTAAGATCGGGAGCTAGCGAGCTGGAGGCTTTGACGGTGGCTTATGGTGCACAGTGGCCGGATGATCACTCGACCGAATTGGTTGCCGCTTCAACACCAATCAAAAGGGTGCCTTGTTCGGCACACATGGTTTCAGGTTGAGTGAGTGATCCGATTTTTGACGATTATAAAGCAAACACAGGCCATACAGCAGCAATAAAAAAGATCAAAACTCAATTCAAACTGGACAACTTTGTGATATTATATCCAATAATGATATTCCCCATATCAATTCGATCCACAGAACCTGTAAGATATGGTATAAAACGGTGCGTTTTAGCGTTAACTGAGTTACATGGTTAGAATACCCGTGATCGCCATTAAATCGAACTTGAACTTACGATCTAGCAGGGCAATGATTCTGACCATTCCGCCAGGAAGTACTACGTCAAAGTTTGATACTATCATGGATTTTAGTTTTCCTGTCACTGCTTCAAAAAAATATAGCTTGTCAAAAAGTGTGGAAGTAAAAAATTGTCAAAATCGACCTTTTGACAGAACAGTTTACAAAATTCTTTTTCAAACAAAATTTATAAATGGAAAAGAGGAAGTTTTAGCTGATAGGAATCAAAAGGTGAAAAATTATAGTAAGACTTTTTTTTTTTGCTGCCGAATAGTAAATGAAAAATGGAAATATGCAATGAAGAACCTTAAAAACTGATTTTTTTTATCAATGGAAAACAGATTTTGACAAACGCACAACTAATCGATGAACACATCCATCGAAATATATGTATACAACTATCAATTGCACCAACATAGAACAATACCCCAAAAATTCCATTCGATACTCCAATAAAAGCTGAAAACCCATATATATTAGGATTCTACTAAGATTTTTAAGCATTTTAGTTAACAAAATAAAAAAAAATATCATCAGTAGCTTTATGTTTTTTCTCTTTAACACAATTTCCAATTTTGAAAATCTTTCTTCTTACTTAGTCTGGATACGATAGAAAAAAATGTCTAAGGCCTTGAAGACTTTGAGTATAAACCAAGCGTATTGAACATCTGACCCAAAGATTTGTGATATATCTGATTTTTACTATATATTTTTTTCCAGACTATGCAAAAGTGGTGATCACCAGAAACTCCAAAAAGTCAACAGTAAGGGACAAGATTTCTAAAATGTTACCAAATTTTGCTGTTCTCCTGCTCTATAATCTTCAACAACTATCTAAACAATAGCAATTTACTTGCAGCCGGAAAAACATTTAAAGTTTTCACCGTCCCGAAGAAGATAAACCGCGCAAAATGTGGAACAATATCAGCTGATTTCGCTGCTCTGCTGTATAAACAAGATAATGGAGACGCAAATATTGAAGAAACTCAAGAAAATCAGAAGAAAAAGGGTTGTCATAATAGAGTTCGAGTACGGCTTTCGAAATAAACACTCTGCTATACATCCACTGCTGGGACTCTATAGTGATTTTACACTTGGCCTCAACAAAAAGGAGCGTGCTTGCTGGTAATCGAAAAAGATTTCGACAGCGTTTGGATAAACGGACTACTATTCGCACTCTCCAAACTTTGAATTCCTAATCACTTGGTAAGAATAATTAAAAAAAAATTCTAACCCAACGACTTTCTTATTCACTCAAGCAGAACACGTATCATCAGTCACTGGAATCAACGCTGACGTCTCTCAGGGATCAAAACTTGGACCGCTGTTGGTCAACATTTATACTGCTGAACAACTAATTAACATACCAAGAAAAAAGACGACACTTTATGAAGACAACTCATCACATACGTCACTACAGAGGTTGCTGCCAGGAGAGTGCAAGAGCACATTAAAAAACTCATGGGGATACTATCTTAAATGGGAACTGAAGATAAACTGTGAAAATACCGAACTCATCTGCTTTTCCAAACACCAGCGACTGTTCATAAAAGACGAACGTTTCCAACACGCTGTGATGTTAACAAGCTCAAGTTTCTAGAGAAAACTGAAGTAATAGTCTATTCTACTTTGGTATCAACCTTCCCAAAAAAACTGAATTTCAAGAAGCACGCGACTTGATGTAGTTCGATGCACTTGGTTCTTCCGCTACTTAAGAGGCGAAATGGATTAAGAGTAAAAACTGCTTGTCTAACGCAAACCATTCTGACGTAAGGCTTTCCCATCTTGATTACTATATAACCTACAGCAATAAAGAAGATGAAAAGTTTGGAAAGGAAGATGCTCCGCATTTCCACTGAAGACTGAACTATACCGCAACGCACTGGCGCTGGTAGATTTTAGCGGTCTGTTGCGGCCATGTTGCTTAAGTTATACTCGTATCTGTCAAATCTGTTGCGAGCGTTGCTGCCATTTTACGGTAGACGTGGTACTGGTAGCCCTTCACAGTTGACAACGTTTACTGGTCAAATTTATCAATCAGCCTACATTCGTACGTCTAAGGAACGCAAGACCGGTAGAGAACATCACCGTAGTCCGTAAAAGTGTACAGCAGAACCCAAATCAGTCGATTTTTTTTGCTGTGCACAAGAGTTCGGCCTTTTCCAGACTTCAACTTGGCGAATTTCGCATACGCGCCGGTACGAGATCAATTTTGGCCGAAAAATTATTTCATATCTACAGGCGCATTTTTGGTGAATGGCTGTGTTAACAAGCAAACATTTTACTTTATTTTTTTAGTTCACACGAGCTCAAGGGTAAGTTAAGAAACCCTTTCAATGTTAAACATGGCATGGGTGAGGAGAAATTGGCGGAAGGGAGGGAGGTGTCGATGAACATTGGTTTTTAATTGGCAAGGGAAAACCGAGCCGGGTAAATCATTCCATAATCGTTTTGTGCGACTAAAAAACGAATCTCTATATTTGACGGTACAACAAAAATTATGCTCGACACTGAACTAATAACATTCTTAGGGACCCGGATATCACGGGGAAACTCATTGTAGGGAGAAATTCAACTGGCTATTTCGAGTAAGCATTGCCTGTAAAAGAACTAATAAAACAAGGAAGGATATGAAACATTATCGACTTTCAAAGATGGCAATGATTCCATGATGGTTCCGTTTCCTATCAGTTTTAACGCTCTGTTCTATATTCTATGCAATTAATGAAGAGAAGTTTGGGCTGCAACTGCCAAAAGGTGTGAGTTGTAGTCGAGTTTCGGACATACATATAAACGCCTCATAAATTGTAGCCAGATCAGAAGAAGTGAAACATTTTTTTCACCGATATAGGAATTCTAAGGATCTAGCAGCTTTATTGGCGCTCTCGAGAATTTGGTCATTCCAACGAAGATCGTCGTTGACACACATACCGAGTACTGAGAGTTTTTCGGTTTCTTCGATGCAAGTGCCATTGAAGGACAATCACATAAGGGGAAAATTTTGTTTCAACGACAAAAGACAATATTGAGTTTTCGAAGCATTAAACTCCACACGATTTTGTATGCCCCATTTAACAATGCTGTAAAGATCCGAGTTTAATGAGCTAAACATACGATACCGTCGCAATTCCATTTCCGAGGGAGATGGACGTGAATTTGAGAAAGTGTATGAGAAGTTGAGAGTAGGCAAAACAATGACGTGGATTAGAAGTTCCAGGCAAGAGATCATTTATAAAAATGAGGAAGAGATTCGGAGACAAAGCGGAACCCTGGGGAACACCAGCATTTATTTTATGAATATCAGACTTGAAACCGTCCAATAGACCATGTGTTGAACGATCTGGAAGGTATTTCGTGATTGCCACATAGCGAACGCCATAATTGACATTCTGCATTGAAGATTTGAGGGTAGAGTTATATGATTAAAGACTATTGTCAGAAACTGGCTTAGTTAAATTTTAGTTCTTATTGAAAGGGGGAGGCTATTCCAATGGGTTACTGAGTGAATGAAGAATTGACGTTTTGATACCATGTAACAATACATATTTGGTCTAATTATTGTTCCACGATTTGAGTTTGAAGTCACCTTATCGTCAAATACTGTGGGCAGTTACTTTTGATTATTTTAACGAGAATTAAATCGGAGGAAACACAGCAAGTCACTACCGAGAATCTGTGGCGTGTATGCTGAAACATGATTGTATCTTCGGAGGTTAAGAACATATCTGGTGACAGAGTTGAGGGCGATATTAAGTTTTCGAATAGAAGCTGAATCAATGTTGGAACATATTTCACAACCATAGCTTAAAATTGGGACAATCAAGGTTTTAGCAAGATGTTATTTAATGTGGACGGGTAAAAAGTTTCGAGATGTTGAAAAGAATGCAGAGATGCATATATTTATATACCGATGGGTACACATTTGGTTTTATCAGGGTTTAATAAGAGCAGGTTTTGACGAGACCAGCTGCACATCATCCGCGTAAATATGAAATTTGCAAAATTTTAATACCTGAGGCAAATCATTAATAAAAAGGGAAAATAGCAAAGGTCTTAGTATAGATCCCTGTGGCACACCTCTTGTAACAGGGAGGAATGATGAAAGCTTCGTATTATGTGAAACGGCTTGAACACGGTGGCTAAGATAACTATTGATCAGATTGGTATGAAAAATTAAATTGCGTGAAAGTTTGTGGTAGAGAATGTTGTGTTCAACCGAATCCAAGGCTTTTGAAAAATCTATAAGGGTGAGCAGAGATAGTTTCTTTTCGTCCATGGCTATACGAACATCATCGGAAACTTTTAATAACGCTGTTATGCAACTATGCTTTGGTCTAAAACCTGATTGCTGCTGATTAATAAGCCTTGTACGATCGATTAGTGCTTAAATTTGTTTGCTCACTATAGATTCGAACACCTTTGAGAGATAAGGCTGAATTGCAATCGGCCAGAATTCTTTTGAGTTTTTAGAGCCCTTAGGAATTGGAATTATTTTTGCTTTTTTCTATTCTGCGGGAAAAGTTGATGTTGTAAATGTGTGTGATATACTGAATAATGGTAGGGGATAGAATTTTTATAAAATCGGGATGAAAATTATTGAAAAGAGAGCATTGCCGACGGTTAAATAATCTGTATTACATTTAGGTATATTGAAAGCATTTTCAGAATGATCTGGGGAAAAATGAGCTGAGGAGCTATTTGGTAAAACAGGGGAAATTGATGAAAAATGCCTATTTAACTCTTCAATATTAATATCATCAACAACCGAGAGAGCCTTTTTTTCCAAAGCTTAGAGTTTTTTTTTCCTTCCAGAGCTGTTTCTTGCGATTTTTAATTCGAAGCATTTCAGGGCATTCAAACCTTTTCCACCTTCGGTAAAGTTTATCATGTAAAATCATAGCATTTAATATGTCTTGTGGATCCAAGGACATTCGCGATGTCTCAAAAATTTTGTTCTGTATGGGACGTGCTTTTTAAAAAGGTTGGAGATGCAATAGTTGAAAACATTGATCTGACTGTCAATATTGTATGTTAAATAAATATCCCCCCAAGATTGTCTATTAAAGTCTATAAAAATGTTTTCAAAATTAATCCTACGAAAATCATAATATTGGAAAGAACCTTGGTAACTTATGTTTTCAACATTTAAGTCTAATACTGTAAATAAGAGGTCATGGTAAGAGAAAACAGGGGAAGATAGTTGGCTATACAGTTTGATTAGATTAGGGTCACTGATAATGATAACATCTAATAAAGATGGGTTACAAAATGTGTTGATTCGGAAAGATTTGCGAAGAAGAGGTTGCAGGCAGTCATGGAATCTCTAAAAGGTTTACTTAAGGGTTTATTAAATTTATGTTGAGGTCACCACATAAAGTTACTTTGTCACTGACATGTGTGATATCATTAATTGCATTCTCTACTCTCTAATTAAAGGAAATTAGAAGTCGCAAAATCCAAAATCGAACTCATAGCCCTTAAGGTTAACATAACAGAGGTTAACGCTAAAATTCAGCGGGATCTATGCTGAAGAGTCATTGAAAATTGGACCCCTCTTATCCGTGTCAACTTAAGAAGCCGAGGCAGTCATGTGAACGATGTCATACTTCATATTTAATGACATGAATGAGTATTTCTTCCGTTTCAGCATTTAATCGCCCTTTTTGAAAAAGCTTCTATATATCAATTAAGAAGCTGTACGTGGAAGCAAATTTAATACCACTGGACCAATCTGGAAGATCTCAGCAAACAAATCATCAGGAGCCAACACTGGCTTAATTTAGTAATAAGTTAGCTTAAAGTCAAATTTTGTATAAAACAAATAGAAAAATGAAAATTATAAATCTTTATAAATATTGTATTTTAAGACTCTACCTTAAAAACTATTTACCTCTCAATGAGAAAAAGCATCTTCTACTATAAATATAATAATCACATTTGCTGAAACGAAACTTAAACCTTTAAGCCCAGAAGAAGCAGTTTTGTGGAAGATTCCGCGAGGGAAAAAGTACCAGATCAAAGTTTAATTTGGACTAAAATATAAGAGTGTCGTATCTGCAGAAGTCATCCCTAACGAAATTACATTTCCAATAGTTAACATTTAAAATTTCGTCTTTAGAGTTGTGTTTGTAGTTAAAAAGCATAAAGAAAAAAAAAAAAAACTTAGGTTCATGCCTTAAATAAATTCAGACGAAAAAATGTAGTAAAATATTTCATAAAAGCTGCATAGAAGTACAAAACATCAGATATACAAAATTTGCAACACTACAATAATTGATTCTTGCTAATTTCTTACTGAGGAAAGATTAGATTAGAAAATTGTAAAATAACTTTGTCATTGCATTGTTGCATAATGCGTGTAAATTAATTTTGTGGAACACAAATAAAATTAGGGGAAAGATGTGTATACTTTATCGAACAATACAAAAACATAAGGGGAAATAACAGGGAAGAAGAAATGTAGACTTTAACATTAAAGTACTAGTTTTTTTTTTGTTAAGAAAGCGATTTTGATGTCGGACCTGAAGAACTAGAGATATCTTGCGTTGGAGCCGTAAGACCCCTCGATCCGCAAGGAGCACTCGGTGCCGGCGCAGTTTGCCGATGGGAAGAACCTCCTCGGCGACTCCCAGATAAAGATGGTACGGGTAGCGTCGACCTCTCGGGACATTCGGGAACATTAACAATTGGTATCTCATGTTGGGATTGAAGCTGCTGGGCTATACTTGGATCCAATGCCCCAATGGGCTTTAGCTGGACGGATGATTTTTCTGCATTGGATTTACCAGCGTCCCCGGCTTGCTTAAGGACTCGATAGATTTGATCGATGTCCGTGATTTCTATATAATATCGCGCACACACAACATAACATTTTCAAGTTGTAATTAAATTTTTGGTTTTAAATATTTTTTTTTGTTTTGTTAAGAAAGGTCTTAGTTTTTTAAGTCCCTGGGTATACAAAAAAAAAATAAGAACAAAATCAAACTGTGCTAAAATCATTGGTCTATAATATTCTATTGATCTGAACAGAACATCGTTAACAGAACTCTTGTGTTTGAACTTCTACTAAATGTGTATGTGTGTATATTTTGTGTGTCCTAGGATTAAACAAAAGCCTGTCTGAAATGCACATGCACTAGGAGACAGGCTTTCAATTTTTTTGAGTTTTTTGTTTTTACTATACATTTATGTATGTAAGCTCTGTAAAATGCCATTTAATTTTAATTTTGTAATTGTAATTTTTAGTAAATTTATATCTCCAATAAAATTTTGATGTGTACCTAATTGTTTTAATCGCTCGACTCGAGGGAGGTTCTGACGAATAGAAACACTCATTGGATTGGCCTCATCTCCTATAACATTGAGGGTAGGTTTACATGTAGATAATTTTTGTTTACCAGATTTTTTGAAATTTTAAAATGATAAAATAGATGTTAAAAACATTCTTCGAATTTTTATAAGATAATTTAAATTTGACTAACCGCCACATGGATAGAAGGTTTGCAGTATGAGATTGTTGTAGGGTACGAGTGTGTTGTCGGCATTTGAAAGCTTTTCGTTGTTAAATATTAATAAAGTTTTTTTTTTTTAATTTATTTCAATAGATAAACCTCAATTTTTGAATTCGGTAGGGTAAACTACCTAGTGACCGACCCCCTTTCAGTAATGGTCACCTATCACTGTTTTTTCATTTTATTAAGGTTTCCTGTTGCTGGATACTGCCGAGGCTATTTTTAGCGTGTTTAGACGTGCAAATGTCATAACAAAAGACTTCAATTGCTATTTTGTAGTCAATCGTTGACGTGTAATAAAAGATGTAAGTTGAGAACCTCTGTAAATCAAAGAAAACTTGTGAATTCCTTAAGAAACACTTGAGTATAAATCAGTATTTTATTAATTTATCCGTGTTTCTTATATATGGGACAGTGCATATTATTTCAAAACAATATTTAGTGGATCTATTTGTTAACTTTTTTTTATTAAAATAATAAAATAACTTAATTTAACGTGGGGTGTTCATAACTAAAATGTAATGTTCAATAAATTCAGTGACCGACAGGGGTGTCTATTACTGGCGCGATTAGAGGTTTTTGAGGATGCTAGTTACGGACACCATCCATTTTGTCTTTCTTTTTTTCCTTTAATTATTTACAAACCGCTTTTTATATTGCTATAAAGCCACATTTTTCAGGAATTTATTAAAAAATGCCTGGGCAAAATAAGAAGAAGATTGTAAAATACAAGTTAAAAAAAAACGTTTACTTTCAGAAACTTCCATGGTACCTGTGCAAAAACAGAAAAATACATTAGCACTTTTCTTTGCTCATCTTTAACATTACTTTAATAGTGATATTAACGTATTGATTAATTACAATATTTATATAAATATTTTTAATTCAGTAACTAACTATAACTAACATTTAAATTATATTATTTTTTTTAATTGTAATTACTTGGTGAAAACAGTTTAAGTGCCTTTACATTTTTGTTTGCTTCTTTTTATTTAAATAATAATTTATCTTCATTTTATTCATAACTTTATAAGTATCTACCTACCTACTGCATAAAAAGTTTTTATATACATACATATGTATAATATCCCTGCATTAAGGGTTTGTAATTAAATGGATTTCTTGTATACATACGTATGTAGATGTATCTTTTTGTTTTTGTGCGGATTAATATTTAAATATATTCAGTTTTTATTTTGGTGTTGGTTTTGGTGAAAAACAAATTTAAAACAGAAGTTTTCGCATACATTTTTAACGAACCACAAGTTCTTATGAGTCAGGGTTGATGATATTCCCAATTGTCAATTGAAATGTCGAATTAAAACTTTTAATTATTCGATTTTCACGTTTGACGAGCTTATGTAAATTTGTTGCCGAAAATTCCTCTTACAGTTTAGGGTGAAAAGCTACAGAAAAAGGGTGTCCGTAACTAGTATTTGACGGGTGTCGGTTACTGAAAAAAAGGTGTCCGTAACTAAAAAAATGGTAAGCTTTTACGATTTTGTGTTTTATTTATTTTTGGAATTTCGTACATATTTATTTCTTTAATATTATAGAAGAAATTATTAACAGTTATAATAATACACAAAAATCATTAAAATCGATCCAGCGAAAGAAAAGTTATGAATTTGCAAACTCAAAATTTCTCTTAAGGGTGTCGGTCACTGGGTGTCTTACCCTATGATTGCATCTTTCGAAATTTTGAGATCGTTCTACTTTGCTCTTATGTTTTGCTTAAATCTTACAAAACTAAATTAAATTGTGAAAGAATTAATTTTAAATTACATAATTTTAAAGCGATTACCAGGCCGATAAAACTATTTTGATGTATCGTATAAAAAAATTGAGGCCATGATGCAATAGACAATAATACGTCCTTGCTGTTGCTCCCAATGTACATTAACTGCAACCATTGGGACATTCGACAAATTGGAAGAATTAGTGGCAGAAGAAGGAAGCTTAAATATTCTGATAGTGGGTGACCCTAATGCAAGAATTGCAAATGAAGCAGGAAACGAAAACTTAGAAGTTGGAATAGAGCGAAAGTCAAAAGATACAGTCATTAATGCATGGGGTCTTAAAATAAAGCTTTTTGCAACTCTTATGGGTTAAGAATACTTCATGGAACTAGCTTGCCTAATACGGAAGGTGAATTTACTTTTGTTGGCAATCCGGGCAGCTCGATAATAGACCTTAGCCTCTTGGGAGGCATATGGAATTATCACATTGTTGACTTTAAAGTGGAACCTGTCCCATTCTCTGGTCATTTTTCGATAAATGTGACATTTGGAATTACGGCGATGGAAGTAGAAGAAACAAATCCTATGAGGCTTCTCCTTAAACTTAAATGGAACCCGATTAAGTCGATTGAGTATCATCAAGGTCAGCTAAACATATCTCTTCAAAAGCAACATCAGTGTGACCTAAGCCAGTTAGAACAGATCATCAAATCGGCTTACTTGATCTCTAACCTAACATGAAATGCTCGAGTAGACCTGATTTGATTATGAATGTAAAAAAACCGGGCAGATATTATTTATTCGGCTTGCATCATTTCGGGATTCAAATGAAAATTATTTCAAAAACCTTTATTTACAAGCAAACAGCGACTACAAGACGTTCATGTCTATTACAGAATTCGCAGAATTTTACTCCCGGTGAGTTGACTCGATTCGCATCCACTGTAAAACTCAATTATGAAATTCGTCGGATGAACTACATTGTCGATTCCTAAAATTACCTTATCATTTATGAACTTTCGTATCGACACTGTCGACTGTCAGCTACAAACATTTATTCAACCGGCCTAGGCTGTGATAATAGTATCGCTATCGATCAACGAAATCAAGCATCGTTCAAAGTGGTTAGTACGAAGATGGGGGACGGTTCAAAACCAACCGTGTTCTTTTTTTTTTTTTTTTTTTTTTTTTGTAGATTTCTTGCTCTCTGGTTGCGTTTCTTGTTGTGCGTTTTCTATTAAAATTTGTTAAACAAACACTTTAGCATTCAGTATGATAAGCTTTTGACTTACATTTTGTACTCTCCATTGTTTATTTTCGTTTAGTCAAAAATTCACTTCAGATTCGTCTCGAAATTGGTACGAATGTAAAATGATAGAAATTGTATGGAGTGCAAATAGATTGCGAATTCAGTAATACCATATAAGTTGAACAAAATGTTGGTGGTGCAGGGATTGTTACCGACATTCGTTCAACTTTCATTCGTCGGATTGAGTAATAGCAAAAGTTTGGAAATTAATTGAAACTGTCACCTTAGCTCATTTGCCGAATTCTGTAATAGGGGTGATTGTGTAGCAGGAAAAAGAACAATGTTTTTCGAAGCCGAATCTAAACGACTTGCCCAGACTAAGCCCGAACCTTCTGGGAACCAGCTTCAGGAATTTTTTGAATTTGGTTCAAGAAAAAAACACTTTTCATTATTCTCCTCCTGGTTTTACTAGTGAAGTGTTGGATGCTTGCATAAATTAACAGGAAGTAATTTCAGCAATGATGAAGCTGAAGGCTGGAAAAACAGCTGGGTCCGATAGGATCCCAGCCGAGTTTTTTTTAATCACCCCTATTACAGAATTCGGCGAATGAGCTTAAGTGAATTGAATTAATTTTCAAACTTTTGCTATTACTGAATCCGACGAATCAAAGTTGAACGAATGTCGGTAACAACCCTGCATTACCGACATTTTCTTCAACTTATATGGTATTACTGAATTCTCAATCCATTCGCACTCCATACAATTTCTATCACTTTACATTCGCATCAATTTCGAGACGAATCTGCAGTGAATTTTTGATTAAACGAAAATAAACAATGGAGAGTACAAAAATGTAAGTCAAAAGTTTATCATACTGAATGCTAAAGTGTTTGTTTAACAAATTTTAATAAACGCACAACAAGCAACGCAACCAGAGAGCAAGAAATCTAAAAAAAAAAAAAAAAAAAGAGCACGCGGTTAGTTTTGAACCGTCTTCCATCTTCGTACTAACCACTTTGAACGATGCTTGATTTCGTTGATCGATAGCGATACTATTATCACAGCCTAGGCCGGTTGAATAAATGTTTGTAGCTGACAGTCGACAGTGTCGATACGAAAGTTCATAAATGATAAGGTAATTTTAGGAATCGACAATGTAGTTCATCCGGCGAATTTCATAATTCAGTTTTACAGCGGATGGGAAAGGTCAACGGATCGAGACATCTCACTGGGAGTAAAATTCTGCGAATTCTGTAATCGACATGAATATAGAACCATAGAATTCATCAACAGGCTTACAGTAATTTATACTGATGTATTGGAAACTGATGTGATACCTCAGGAGTTTAGAGAATCTTTAATTTTCCCAATACATATACAAAAGAAGCTTGTCAAAATTTTCCAATTATAGGGGAATTTCTTTTTTAAATAATTGTTATAAAACCTTTACATTAGTTCTACAGAGACTCCTTCACAAATGGATCGACGAAAATAAGATCTTAAGAGTTCAAGGCAGGTTTAAGGTCAGGCTATTGAACTATACCCTCAGAAAACATAAAAATAACAAAGACGAACATAAAACCGAAAAAGACGTACGCTCAAGTTACAGCGCCTGAGAAACTTAAAATTAATAAACCTGACTCCGTTCAAAATGTGTTGTCCCTTATAATTGAACGGTTAGAAGAACAAGGGAGAATTAATACAATTATTTTTGAGAAACTGGACAAATTTGAGTCGGCGGCTCTTAAAACACCAAATTTATTGTAAACATGGATCAGTCGTCAGAAAAACTCAAAATAATAACATGGAACGCGAACGGACTTACTCCAAAAATTGAAGAACTAGAAACAGTTCTTCTTAATGAAAAAATAGATATTTGTTTGATCTCTGAAACTCATTTGAAAAAAGACTCGAATTTAAGTATCAAAGGTTATTCGGCTTACCACGCATGTCATCCATCCGAAAGAGCAAGAGGTGGTTCTTCCGTATTTATCAGAGAAAATATCAATCATTCGTTTGAGATGAATATCGAGCTCGATGCAATGCAAGTAACTTCTATTATTTTAAAAGTTAGACACGTTCTTTTTAACATTGCGTCTATTTACTGTCCTCCTCGGTCCAAGATAGACAAACAGGAGTTTAAAGAACTCTTCAATGCATTAGGTCCAACATTTATTATTGGCGGCGACTTCAATTCAAAACATACATTTTGGGGATCACGATGCATCTCGACGAAGGGTAGACAACTCTACAAAGCGGGTACTGAATGTAACGTCGAATTTTTCTCTTCAGGAAAACCAACGTATTGGCCAACCGATTCAGCAAAAACTCCCGACCTTGTCGACTTTTTCATTGCAAGAGGAATTAACAGAAAATATGTGAAAGTAGATGATAACGTCGATTTTTCTACGGATCACTCGGCCGTAATCCTAACAATAAGCAGTAACGTAATCGAAAAAGAAAAGCCCCTGTCTTTAACAAATAATAACACAAATTGGGACAAATTCAAAGAAGATTGCGAAAACAGTATTATACTGAACGTCTCCCTGCAAACTCCGTTTGAGTTAGAAGATGAAACCGACAAATTTATAAATATTATCCAAAAAGCAGCTTGGGATAATACACCGGTCTGTAGTAAAAAGTCAAGGCAATACGAAGAAAAAATTCCAGCAGATATAAAAGAATTGATTCGCGAAAAACGAAAAGCTCGAAAAACATGGCAGCACTCACGTGCTCCTCAGCATAAACACTCGACAATCGATCAGGTTTTTCGGATAACTTGTGAAATTGAAAAAGCATTTGAAGAAAAGAAGATTTGCTCAACTGCATTTCTTGATGTTTCCCAAGCTTTCGACAAAGTCTGGCATGACGGGCTTAGATATAAATTAAAAGTCTTTCCAGAGCAAATATATAACCTTCTTGAATCGTACCTAGAAAATAGAATCTTTCGAGTTAAGCAAGGAACGGAGTATTCTGAGTTTAAGGAAATTAACGCTGGCGTGCCCCAGGGTAGCGTCCTTGGACCGATTCTATTTGTTCTCTATACTCGCGATATACCCCAAACAGAAGGTACAACTTTAGCCACTTTTGCAGATGATACAGCCGTACTCGCAATATCAGATTCAATAGAAACGGCGACCTCTAAGCTTCAAATGGCATTAAATAGCATTTCAGATTGGACAAGGAAATGGCGAATTGAACTTAACGAAGCAAAATCCACGCACATAAATTTTACGTATAAAAACGTAAACACCTTACCCATCTATATTAATTCCATGCAAATTCCATATACAAATGAAGCATAGTATCTAGGTATGACTCTAGACGCGAAACTTAAATGGAAGGCTCATGTTAAAAAGAAACGCGATGAACTCGAAAATAAACTCCGCGAATTGACATGGCTTATTGGAAGATATTCCAATCTAAGCGTGTATAACAAGCTGCTTATTTATAAGCAAGTACTGAAACCAGTTTGGACGTACGGTATACAACTTTGGGGTTGTACCAACGAAAGAAATATACAAATTTTACAAACATACCAAAACAAAGTACTTAAGACAATAGTTAATGCTCCATGGTATGTAAGAAATAGCAACTTACATAGAGACTTAAATATAGAAAGTGTAGAAAACGAAATTAAAAAATTTGCCACAGAACTAAGATCACGACTTAGAGATCATAGAAACAACGAAATCCGACAATCGCTTAGCGAGACGAACGTTTTTCGGCGATTGCACCGAACAAGACCTCTTGATCTAGCGCAACAAAATTAATTTCTCCACTCGAATCTTGTGGAACTTTCAGGTCCTCCCGTTGGGGAGCTTCCTGACAAAATGCGAACGAAACTGCTGCCAAAACTACTTGTTAAGCTCGACTTAGTTGTAGTATCTCTATAGAAGATAAGGGAGGTGTTTTTTTAGTCAGTAAAAATCTGACACTACTATAAGCATCGGGCTTATAGTGTCTTCCTGAAGATTTCTCACCTTCCTACGCAAAAAAAAAAAAAAAAAAAAAAAAAAAAAAAAAAAAAAAAAAAAAAAAAAAAAAAAAAAAAAATTGAACGATTGATCATATTTTTTTTTGTTTTGAGAAATATATCGCAACCATTTATTGCTACGCATTTTTTGTAGAATTCAAGTCAGCATTTGATATGATTGATAGTCAGGCTCTTTTCTACAAGTTCTATGGTATTGGAATGTCGAGTAAGTTTGGTAGTCTTATGCGCGAAACAGATTAAACCAGCAACAGCAAACAGCACGCTGACCAGCAAACATTTCTCAAACACATTGCCACCAGCAACGTCATTTCATCTGTTTGACATTTCATATCGAAAAAAAGTTTTTCATTGTGGTGCCAGTGAATATTGCAGTGGGAAAGTTGACAACACTGCACCAGCAACAGCAAATTTAGGACTTTGGCCTAACGACGCTATTGGCGTTGCTGTTGCTGTTCTTATGTGTGTTAAACAATTGAAATACATTGGCTCTAAATTAATGGCGGCCGCTGTTGCTGTTGACGGTGCTGTTACTGGTTCAATCTGTTCCGCGCTTTACAAAACTTAAATATGGACACAATAGCTTCAGTACGGAATGGTGAGGAGAAGTGTAAGTGGTTTAAAACTGAATCAGGTGTCAAACAAGGCTCCACGTTGAGCCCAAACTTATTTGTGTTGTTCATTGATGATCTCGTAAGCTTTTTACCCAGTGGGATAGAATACGCAGGTCAACGTAATTAAAGGCACTTCTTTTCGCAGACGATATCGTTCTCTTGGCAAACTCTCCTGATTCATTGAAGTTAATGATCAATCCGCTATTTCAATACTGTCAAACTAGGAATTTAGTTGTCAATTTGGGTAAGTCAAAAATTACGATTTTTAAGAATGTAGGAGACAGAAACTGCGTAAACCAAAAATGGTACTACGTTGGAGAGATAATTGAAATTGTTAAGGAATTTAAATACCAAGAAGTTTACTTCACAAGGAACTTAAGTATGTAGAAGCATTTCAAGGAGAAGCTGACTAAGGCGAAAAGTGCAATAAGTGCATCGTGGAATGATGCTTTTACATTTAAAGTATTGCTCCAGCAAATTTAGAGTCTTTGAAGCTGTATCGGAATCTATTTTGTTTTATGCAGCACAGGTCTGGGGAGAGAACCAATATGAAAGTGTAGAGAAGCTCTTGCGTTACTGTATAAGGCGAATTTTGCGACTGTCATCGAATGCGCTAAATTACATGGTTATGTTGGAAACTAGATTAACACCTCTCTTCATTCGAACATTCAAAAACAAATAGATTATGTTTTTATGATTATGAGAATGGAAAATCATGAGCTTCCTAAGATAGTGGCTCTCCAAGATAAGAAAAGTTGCTATTCTGAATGGTTGGACATAGCTATGGAGTGTGACATAAACCTGAGTCTAGGTAATTTTGAATTTGATTAACAATGTAGGTGAAAAATTTTTAATAATCAAAATGGAAGAGGTGCGTGTTTGGAGAAATGGAAGGTACCTAGAATTTTCTGCAGATTCCGAACGGCTAATGAGCAGCACTTTTCATGACAAGAGAAAGAAATACTCTTGGAGGATTTGTCAATTCCACGCAAGAGGAAGTACAACCTTGATCAACCGTAAAGCACTTCGTAAAAAAAAAAAAAAAAAAAAATCGCAACACCTGCCTTGCCAGTGTCGAATAGTTTATCAAATAAATTCTTACTGCCCTAAATGTTATTTGAGTTTTGTCACGTAGTGTGCCATATTGCGGTTAAAACTTACCAAAAATTAATAACAAAATGTTGATTAAAGTTTTATTTTGACACACGTTTCAAGGAAACGAAGATTGTTTTCTTTATTTATCCCCCGAAATAACTTATTATTCATTTTGACATTAACTAATCTTGGTTTATCGATTTTTATTTCTTTTCCTTTAAGAAGATACATTTATTGCGAAATCCCTCAGTCTTGTTTACCTATTGAATACAGAAAGGAAATATTTTGAATAAATTATGCAGTTTCTATATACACTACAAGCAGGGTCTATTTTCGAATAGGATTAAACGTTTGGCTATTTTTTTGTTTTTGATTATATCACGTTCGATAGACTTGGCTATTCAAAACAGCTATCATGTCAAATACCCCTTGATTTGAAAGCGGTAGTAGATACTTCTTGTTATTGGTTTGAGATGATAACTGCAAAAATAAATTTACTGGACACCGATAAATTAATATAAAAGCCAATTCAAATTCGAAGAGATCTATTCTGACCTCAGAAGTCAGGATACATTTCGTCAACAATAATCTATATACCTACACTATTTTGTTCTATAGTATCTTGGCTTCGAAGAGCACTTTTACGAATTCATACAGCTTCTTAAGACTCTAAATAAATTCACATCAGAATTGATTTAAAATTTAATCAATATTTGTCAAAAAGTGTGTCAAAAAAAAAATCTACCAAGTTTCGCGAATATCTGCCGAGCTATTTAGGTTTTATCCAAACAGACAGATGGTAAGAATTGCGAGACACACTTTTTTAGTCTTCCAAAGCATTGTAAAGTCAAGTGTGATGAAAATGTCGAGTTCCATTTGTTTTACACAACTTTCCAAATAGTAAGTACTCGTAAGTAAAGGGTTTTTCAACAGGGACGCTACAAAAGTAGAGCGACAGGGACAGCAAACGACGCCATATTTCTTGCCGCTCTTTTGACATTTCTCTTCAGTAAGGTTTGCCATTTCACGATAGAAAGACATACGAGGCAACAACGAGTCGAAATTATTAAAATTTACTACCGAAATTCGGAGTCAGTGGCCTCAACGTTAAGAGCGCTACGTCCAATTTATGGTCATCATAATCGTCCTAGCAGATCAACAATTGAGAGTCTAGTGGAAAAATTTGAATCCACTCCACAGGCACAGTACAAAATGTTCCCGTGCCAGTGAGACAAAGAAGTGCCCGTAGTGTCGAGAATATTGCTGCCGCTGGGGTGTCAGTTGCAGAAAGCCCAAATGTGTCTCTCACACGTCGTTCTCAAGCGTTGGGCATCTCTGTGACGTCGTTGTGGCGAATTTTGCGAAAAGATCCTGGCCTACATCCTGATAAGATTAAATTGACGCAAGAAGCTTCAGTTCTTGACCACCAGAAGCGTCGTATGTTCGTGAATTGGGCGGAGCAAAACCTTGGAAATGATTCGGATTTTCATCGAAAAATCATCTTCAGCTATGAGGCTTATTTCTGGCTGAATGGCTTCGTCAATAAACAAAATATGCGGTATTGGTCAGGCAGCAATCTACACGTACTCCATGAGTCATCATTGTATTCCGAAAAAATTACAGTTGGGTGTGGTTTATGGGCCGGTGGCGTCATTGGGCCGTACTTCTTCCGTGATGATCAAGACCGGCACGTTACTGTGAATGGGGATCGCTACCGTTCAATGATAACCGAATATTTTTGGCCCCAATTGGATGATATCCACTTGGAGGAAATGTGGTTCCAACAGGACGGCGCCACAAGCCACACAGCGAATGTCACAATCAATTTATTGGAAACCAAGTTTGAAGAACGTGTTATCTCACGAAATGGTCCAGTCGCTTGGCCGCCTCGGTCGTGCGATTTGACGCCGTTAGAATATTTCCTGAGGGGCTACGTCAAGTCTATGGTCTATGCCAACAATCCAGCGACGATTGATGAACTTCGTACGAATATCGAACGTGAAATTGCAGCAGTATCGGCCGATTTATGCTTGAAATTCGTCGAAAATTGGGTTCAGCGTCTGGACTTCTGCAAGCGTGCCTGTGGTGACCATGCAAAAGAAATCGAGTTCCATACATAATGGCATCGAACGTACTTTCACAGGAATAAAGAATTTCTTTGATATCCAAAACCGTTTTTGTTTTATTTAAAAAAAACTTTTGTAGCGCTCTTATTGAAAAACCCGATATATAGCAATTAAAAATTGTATTCAATGTTTAAAGCAATTATGCATTATAACATGTTCCAATAGCTTGAAAGTTAGCCATCATATTATAGATCATAGGGTAATTGTTTATTGTTAGGGTCTTTTGTTTTTACCAATTTTCTCATAAGACCAAGCATAAACGGAAGATGGAGAAGAACAACGTTTTCTTTTTCCACTTGGCTAATTTCATTGACCTACTGTCAACATCTGACCTACTTTTAAAAAGACACAAAACGAATCAGTGTACACACCTTGAGGTTAAGAAAGCCATACACAAGCTTAAGAATAACAAATCCGCAGGCTCGGATGGCCTACCTGCGGAACTCTTTAAGTATGGAGGAGATGTACTGATAGGGTGCATGCATCAGCTCATCAACCAAGTGTGGGAGGAGGAACGCATGCCCGACGACTGGTCAAATAGCTCCATATGCCCAATCTACAAAAAAGGCGATCCTATGTCCTGCAAAAATTACAGGGGCATATCCCTGCTTAATGTTGCCTACAAGATCCTATCCACCGTACTACGTGAGCATCTAAAACCTTTCTGCAACACTATAATCGGCACGTACCAGTGTGGCTTCAGGCCAGGCAGATCAACGATAGACCAAATCTTCATATTGAGGCAAATCCTGGAAAAGACCAACGAATTTCAAGTCGAGACCCACCATCTTTTCATCGACTTTAAAGCCGCATATGATAGCATAAGTCACCAAGAACTTCTATTGGCAATGTCGGAACTCGGGATCCCGAAAAAACTGATCCAGCTATGCCGCATGACGTTACAAAATACGCGGTGCAACGTGCAAATGGGTAACAGCCCTTCCGAGCTATTCCAGACGTGCAAAGGGTTCAGACAAGGAGATGCGCTATCATGTGATTTCTTCAACCAAGTCCTAGAGTAGATAGTGCGGAAGAGTGGTGTTAACCTGGAAGGCACTATTTTCAACAGGTCTTCCCAACTGCTTGGATATGCGGACGGCATCGATATCATCGGCCGCTCCAAGCGTGCTGTGCTAGAAGCGTTCACAGCTATTGATGAACAGGCGAAACGCGTTGGTCTTGAAGTTAATGAGGACAAAACAAAGTATATGCTATCAACAAACAAAGCCACATCTGTCCATCGCCTAGGACAAAACGTCACTGTTGGTAGCAGTAATTTCGAGGTAGTCAAGGAGTTCACCTACCTCGGAACGAACATCAATCCCACGAATGACACCTTAGTGGAAATTCGACGAAGAATTACCCTAGCAAACCGCTGCTACTTCGGTTTGGCCAAACTAATGGGTTCAAAACTCCTTTCTCGAAAGACAAAGTGCACGCTATACAAAACACTAATTTTACCAGTTCTTCTCTACGGCGCCGAGTGGTGGACGATAAGTAAAAAAGGGGAATTGATACTGGGTACTTTCGAGAGAAAAATTCTTCGGCGGATATTTGGTCCTATATGCGAAGAGGGCGAATGGAGGAGAAGATTCAATCGTGAATTATACGAGCTGTACCAAGATGTGGATGTAGTCCAAAAAGCAAAAACAAGTCGACTAAACTGGCTCGGTCACATCTCGAGCAAATGGACAACAACGCTCCAGCCAAGAAAATCTTCGAATCCCAGCCCCCAGGTTCGAGACGACGAGGAAGACCGAACCTCCGCTACAGGAACCAGGCGGTTACAGACGCAAGAGCACTTGGCCCCGACGACTGGAGGGAGCTCGCGAGGGATCGCAACCGATGGAAGACCGCAAGAACTCAGGCAGAGACCATGGATCGGGAGCCGGTTAAGTAAGTAAGTAAGTACACACCTTGCAGAAAAGTGGGTAAGAGCACCACTTTTGAATCTGAATTTGAAATAAATTGAGTCTCCATCAGGAATATGTATGTAAATTATTTGATGATGACATTTTTTTTGTGCTATATTGTCCTAAATAATCATGTCGATTACAGAATTCGCAGAATTTTACTCCCGGTGAATTGTCTCGATCCGTTAACCTTTCACATCCGCTTAAAACTGAATTATGAAATTCGCCGCATGAACTACATTGTCGATTCCTAAAATTACCTTATCATTTATGAACTTTCGTATCGACACTGTCGGCTATAGACATTTAGTCAACCGGCCTAGGCTGTGATAATAGTATCGCTATCGATCAACGAAATCAAGCATCGTTCAAAGTGGTTAGTACGAAGATGGGGGACGGTTCAAAACCAACCGTGTGCTCTTTTTTTTTTTTTTTTTTTTTTTTTAGATTTCTTGCTCTCTGGTTGCGTTGCTTGTTGTGCGTTTTCTATTAAAATTTGTTAAACAAACACTTTAGCATTCAGTATGATAATCTTTTGACTTACATTTTTGTACTCACCATTGTTTATTTTCGTTTAATCAAAAATTCACTTCAGATTCGTCTCGAAATTGGTGCGAATGTAAAATGATAGAAATTGTATGGAGTGCGAATGGATTGCGAATTCAGTAAAACCATATAAGTTGAACAAAATGTTGGTGTGGCAGGAATTGTTACCGACATTCGTTCAACTTTCATTCGTCGGATTCAGTAATAGCAAATGTTTGGAAATTAATTGAAACTGTCACTTTAGCTCATTCGCTGAATTCTGTAATAGGGGTGATTATCAATTCATAATTGATGAATATTGAAATTTAACAATGCATATTATTCATTGAGAATTATGTAGACCATTGTGAATTACAAGAAAATTGATTATTATTAATGAATACTTGATCAGTTTTAATTTAATATAAAATTTAGTTTTGAAATTCCAAATTTCAAGATGTATCAATTACTTATACCAATATCAATTGACAGTTGACAATCGCAATAGGGTTGATAGAAATTCCACAAAAATAGACAGTCAAATTTAGGTTTGTTCGACTTCTACGATAAACAAATGTGGTACGCCAAATAATATGACACAATTTGTTATATTAAAAACTGCTGACTAATTAACATACAATTTCAACCAGCGCAGCGCCGCGCCGCCGCGGTGAAAGACTTCAGTCTTGTTTGTGCTTATAATTAATTTGACCTTTCAAATTCATTCCACACGTCACGAAAGAGTACATAGGTAAATCTAACCCCTATACGTTCCAGATATAGATTAATTTGTATGTGTGTTGAGAAACACGTACATTAGGTAGATGGATAGGTAGGTATGAGCATTAAGTAACATGAACATGTTACGATGGGAATCCTTGAGTTTATCAGGGATTTCGCAAATCTCGACAGGTGTAACAAAATTGAAAGGTTTTAATTATAATTCAGTTAGTCCAGTTTAATTGATTATGATTCCTAAGGAATTTAATATTTTATTTTCTTCCATCGTTAGATAACGTTATAGGAAGCTTAGATCCCAGTTCTTGACCATATATGTACCTTGGCTATCTTGTTGAAAGGAATGAATTTGGTATTGAATATTTTCTACACAGTAGGATGTTCAACAAGTTTTTTGTGCAATCGATAGACTTTTTGAATATATAAATGGCCAATAGGAAAGCGTCGATTTTGACACTTAATTGCGGCCATGTTTTTTTTTTATGTTGAAGGCATTAAACAAAATCACCATGGCAAGTAACAGTGACCATAGACTTCGCCGTGTGTTCGCCGACTGTGTTCTCTCTTCTGGAACAGTTAGAAGCGGAAAAATTCATCTTCAACAGAAAGGTTAATTTTTTGAAGAACGGATACGTCAACAAGAAAAATTCCTAGATTTGGGATGATGACAATGCACCCGAGAGTGGCAGTGCATTGCAGAAATGTACAGTTTAGTATGGATTGTGGGCCGAGGTCATAATCGGTCCGTACAAAAAGAGAGCGCTAGCGTTCGATGATAACAAATTTCTTTCGGTCCAAATTGACTGATGAGGATGTGAACGACATAAATATGTTTTCAACAAGAAGATCTTATGTGCCACACAACTGATTCTATCTGTACTGAGAATAAAGCTTTTTTTTTAGTACTGAAAAGGCAACAATGAATATGGGTTTAATATGGGTGTATTAAGGGCAGCCCAAGTATCTATATAGTTCCATGAAGAAATTACACCTGAAATCGACGCTATGACGATTTTATAGACAGCTAAAACTTTGAGATAGTTAGAGGTTTTGCCTTTTCGAACAAAAGTGGCCTTTAGGATATTAAGTTACTATTATAATTCATGATTTTTAATTTTCGTCAAATGTTAATAACAAATTTATGTGTTGCTATAATTGACTCTGCAATAAAAGGAGTTCTTTTTTAATCAAAGACAAATCAAAGCCCGGACATAAGTCTGTATGTAGATGAGCTTAAAATTAAATATCCGAACAGTTGGATTAAAACCTGACTCCTGCCAACTTGATAATATTTTTCATGTATTTTGGGAGATACCCAGACATATGACTATTAAAGATCTTCATTATCTTAAGCTTCAGAGAAGGAAAGAAAACATTGTTGTACTCCTGACAGTATGAATATACCAAGAAGGCAACATCGTAGACGATAGCATTTTTAAAAAGTGGAGACTGGGAGCGCTGCTTTCTACCAACTTTCGAAATGAAGCACCCACCGCGCGTCCTGTACGTAAATTTGTGAAAAAAGTTCGTGAGACTAATATGCTAGTGTACAACACTCATGGTCCCCGTCGCCGTCGTCACACGGTGCGTACAGACGAGAATGTGGCTGCTGTAGCCGAAAGTGTGGGAATCAATGCACGAACATCAACTCGCCATCGATCTCTATAGCTCAACATTTCCCGCACTAGCCTGAGGAGAATTCGCCACAAAGATCTCGGATTATTCGCTTACAAGGCGTAATTGACTCAGCAATTGAAGGCGCACGACCATCAGCTTTGCAGTTTGGGCAGCTTGAATTGGACATGGATTTTGTGAGAAAAATCATCTTTTCTGACGAGGCGCATTTTCATCTCGGCGGCTACGTTAACAAACAAAATTCCCGCATCTGGGGCTCGGAAAACTTGCACGTCTGTCACACAGTCCAAAAGCCAATGCATCGACAGAGAGTGACAGATTGGTGCAGATTGTGGATTGGTGGCATCATTGGACCTAGAAACCCACATTAACAGACTCTTCCAATTCTACCAGAAATGGGGCATCCGAATCAATACTTCCAAATCGGAACTTGTCTGCTTCAGGAGACCTTCAACTGGTAGAGGCCTTCGCACCGCAACAATTTGCAGAAATCTGGTCCTAAGACTCCCTGACGGATCCTCCATAGTGGCAAAGCCAAATGTCAAGTACCTGGGAGTGCACTTCAATGAGTTGCTAAGGTTTAACCTGCACTCAAGAAATGTTCTGAAAAAGGCCAGCTGGGCCTTTAACCGTTTGCACCCATTGCTGAAAAGAAGATCAGGTCTTAGCCAACCGACAAAGATATTAATCTACAAGCAGCTCCTGCGACCAGTGATCAGCTATTCCTTCCCAGTCTGGTTTTCCATCTCGAAGACAGCTATGAAGGAACTTCAACTATTCGAAAGGAAGATACTGAGGATCTGCACCGGACTCTACTTCGACCGTCAACGACAGAAACACTACAGGAACGAGCATCTCTACACAGAAGCCAATTTAATCCCGCTGGACAAATATCTAGTTCTTTCAACGAAGAAACTAATGGGGAACATCATCGACCACCCGAATCAGCTTATGAGAAGGATGACCACAGAACAACGACATCCCGAGCCGAGGTACCTCAGTGTGATGGAAACTCTGGATGACAACGTAATCATGGACAACGAGGAAGTAGTCTCGTTCTACGCTGACATTGGGTCAGCCTACCACCGCGGCTAAAACGCCATCCCTGCCCACAACCCACAAAAATCACCACCGACAACCAGGAATGAACACCCTGAGGACAATACAACCGACATTTTAAATTTAATTTTTTTTTCGTCATGTAAATTTTATATAAAAATAATTTAACATAAGTCACTGTATATAGTTAGGCCCCCTTTGAGCCAACAAATGTAAACTTTCATACATATGTAGTATCTTATTAGTTGTAAGCCAAATTGTAAATAGTATGTTCAATAAAACAAAATTGAAATTGAATTGGCATCATTGGACCATTTTTCTTCGAAAATGACTTTTTTTTTTACTGAAATTGAAGACACGAATTTGGACAACCTATGGTTCATGCAGGATGGCGCGCCGCCATGCTACACAGCCTATATCACAATCGATCTTTTGCGCACCAATTTCGCAAGTCGTGTTATCAGCCCTTTTGGCGTTGTCAATTGGCCGCTTTGGAGCTGCGCTTTGACCACTTTGGACTTTTTTTTTGTGGGGAACCGGTGAAGGACCGATGTTATGCCAACAATTTGGAAACCATTAAAGCACTTAAGGCCAATTTCATCCAAGCAATCCATTGACAAGGTCTTGGAAAATTGGATTGACAGAATGAGCTACTGCGAAGCCAGGCGAGGCAGGCTCTTGAAAGATGTTGTGTACCATAATAAATGGCAATGTCTGCTCTTACTAATAAATCCATAATACATGGACAAAATTTTATTTTGTTCATTTTATTGCATTTTGAAAAAGAAACCTGTATTTGGCCCACCCAAGGTAAAGGAAGAAAATAAATGATTTTACTGCTGAGACTTGGATGAACGAGAGACACAGGCGAGAAAAAGTCTGGGTAAACCCAGAAACAAGGCAAGCGTTCAAAGAAGAATTGTCAACCGGGCTGCGATTATCATCTTGAAAGGGAAAGAGGTTGATTATAAACCAAGCAAACTTAAAAGGGATTGCGTACCGCTTCCTGGTGTTGAAATAGATATTATCAATTTTCTTTTATTTTTTTTTTAAATCAGCATACGGTAACCCTGCACACATTTCTCCCTTATTTGCGATGATTTATAATTTAAACTACGGAAACCCTATGAGGGCTTTAAAGACGGTCATGATAATACAAGCCAGTGCAACCAGAGTACGAGGCGAACGTCTTATCTTCCCTTTAACGACAATTTTTTTGAACAGAGTACAGCCTCAAGATATGTTTGCATGTTGCTATACATTACAAAAATACTAAAAAAAAATAATATAAAAAATTGGCAATTTCGGTGCTCAAGTGCTTTAATTAAATTAAAAAAATAAAATCAATTTAAATCAAAGAGCACTAGTAATATTTTTAGCGGAGGTAACTCGGCACGTTCAGGATCTGCTCAGAGATAAAATGCCAAATATAGTGATGAGACATTACATTGATTTACAATTCAATTTTTTATATTTGTAAGAAACAAAATTCAATAAAAACCGACAATTACACTCCCAATTGTCAGAATATAAATCAGCTTCAAGAAAGAAACCATGACAAGACCAAAAAAATAAACTTAAATCCACCACAAATCTTCCATTAGGAGTTATTTCTTCTTCAGTCAAAAATATCCTCTAACAATGTCGCAATGATTATCAATTGATCCCCAGAGAACAGTTTCATCAAAAAATATATCTCCGAAAAGAGTATACCTAAAACTACCCCCACCGAATGTCATCTTTCGTTTCACTGCCGATTGACATATCAATTTCCAGAATAATACAAAATTCGAATACCATCAAATACCTATAGGTACTCCTAGGTACCTACTTTTTCTTCAATAATTCTATTTTGAGAATCCTCTCGTTAAATGAGAAATCCGATTTACAACGAAAATACATTTCAACCCAACTAACGTACGTAACACAACGTTATGTGTATCTACCCGTACAACAATCTCAAAAAGTTTTTCAATTACCTCGTAGAATTTTTTTTTTTTGGTTTTATTGAATCAAAGCCATAGACTTTCAGATAAACATGTATTTTATATACATATATATTTTTGTTCGACAGAAAAACATACAAAAATAAGAAAAAACTTAATAGTAAAACAAAACAAACAATTTGACAATCTGATTCCTTTTCAGTTTTCACAAGGACTCTTAACGAGAAAGACAAGGAAATAAATTTGAAACAAAATAGAAATCAAAAAACAAAAAGAGAAATCTTCTGCATCCGGTTTATATTGGAGGGGCCAAAAACTTAAAACCGTTAGCAAGCCATATGCACTTTTGACTTTTTTCGGTAAGTATGCCAAAAACAAAAGAATAAAACAATAAAGCAAACACAAAAAACACAAAAAATCAAAGTAAAAACAGAAAGAAATCTTTAAGAATTAAAAAAAAAATAAATAGGTAGTTTCCTCTGTAGAAGGAAAAGGATTATATCCTCTTCTTCTATGCACAGCCACACACACACTTATTCATACACTGCAATACAGGGTGAGGCTACAACTTGTATGTCCTTTGAACAAAAAAAATATATAACTCTATTTAAATTTTCAAGCGATTAATTATTTTAGTTATGGGCAACTCCCTACTCGTAGTTAAGCTGGGGTTAGTAGTTTAAACTTCGACTTAAAGCGTACCAATAATTCAATGTTAAAAGTAGATTTACTTAAGATCTATTAAATATTTGAAGTGTTCTTGAATGGCCTCAGTATTTAAATTATTTTTCTTTTAAAATATTTTTTTTTTGCGGAAAGATTAAATTTGTTTATTAATAAAATTTAAAATGCAATTAGCAATTGTGTAGTTCAATAAAATTTCCATTAAAATAATGCCTTTACGATATTATTGAAGGACACCCATTTTGTTTGATTTTAAAAGTTTCTTAGTTTGGTGTCAAAAAAACTTTCTTCTGCTAAATTTTGACAAATGCCAAGCTAAAACCTACTCCCGTAAACAACTTCCAACGGGCTCTCAAATTGACTTTATTAACAAAGAATCAGTAAAATAAATTAATTCTCTTTGTGAACTTGCGAGTTATCTGCTGCGATAGAAAACTTAACTTTCGTTCTCACATTGATACGTTTATTGAAAGAGCTAACTCAGCTCCTGGTCTTGGGAAACAATTGTCTAAAAAATTTTTTAGGCCCTATGCCACTAAAACTCTGCACTTAACATTTGTTAGACCTCTTCTGGAATATGCCAGTCACTCTTCCCTGGTCTGATAGATTTGACCGTCTAATGCTACTCGGGATGCAATCCCTTGAAAAATGTCGTCAAGTTACCGATGTTGTCTTTATTCACCAGCTTTTGGCCGGTAACATTGACTTTTCATTGCTTCTTTAAAAAGTATCTCTATACACTAATCCAAGAAATCTTAGATCGGTCCTACTCTTTAGTAATTACCTTCACCGTAAAGTTATGGCAGTAATGAGCCTTTGAACCTTAGTTCTTTTAGACAGCTTGAATTAAGCTAACCTAGTGGCAAAAGGAGAGCCTTCCCCCTTCTCTTTCTATGAAGATTGTTGCTAAATTTGAAAAAAAAAAATGTAAACCGAAAAACATTAATTGAAAAATAAAAAAAATACTTAAAGGTTTCTCATCACAATAATGAGTAAGGCGCCGAACTTGGAATTTTATTGTTCCTCAAAGCCAAAAGTAATTACACTAAATTGGCGAGTACCTCACTCAGCGTTTCCCTTCATTTTGACACCATTTTTTGTTTTAGGCTATTTATTTCAATATTATTGCGTATAGACAAACAATATTCAGTTTACAGTTTTGAACACTTGTTGTTATACAAATGTAGGTCACTCTTTTTAGTTGGTCCCAAAAAGGGTGACAAAGTATCCAAATATCAATTTCTTCATGGTTTCATGGCAGTGACTTTTGAAAACCTTTCCACACTCATTGATTTATTGATCAAGTACAAATATCAGAGTATTGAACTACAAGTACTAGTACCTAGTAATTGTACTAGAGATGACTAAAATACTTAAGTACTTTACAGGTTTGCTACTGAATTGTTTGTGCTGAATTCTAAAACATAAAGATTAAACTGTACATCTTTGGCATAAAGATGAATCTTAGCTAAGCAATGAGATTGATTTCAGCCAAATCAAAAAATACAAATTGCAAAACACCAAGGGACTCACTATTGCACCCTGCGGAACACCTTTGTAATACAACAACTTGGTAAACAATGTACCTCTTATTCGAAGACGTTGAGCACGACTAGATAAAATCTCACTGACAACTGCTGACCTATAAACACCAAATTGAGATTCAAGTTCGCCTTCAAGGTCGAACGGGTTTGTGTGAACGGTGTTTCAAAACTTCCAAAGCTTCATTTAAGTAAAAAAAAAATAAATTTGGTGGTGCAACAGCTCGGAGTGAACCAGGACCTAGTGACTTACAACTCCCAACCATTCCTGTGTGCGTGTTACCAGGAACGGAGGGGACCTACAATTTTCTGCCGATTCTAAACGGCTAATGAGTAGCATTTTCCATGACAAAAGATACTCTTGGAAAATTTGTCAATTTCTCGCAAGAGGCAGTACACCCCTGAAAAAAACTTTCTTGCAGCGGCTGAGAATCGAACTCGAGACCTTTCGCATCACAGTCCAACGCACTAACCATTATGCCAAGGGTTAAGTGTAGTTTAAGTATAATAAAAAAAAAAAAAAAAAACACAAAAAACACGACTTGGTCGCACGAACTTACTCTTATGTAAAAGACTAAGAATTTCAAAAATTAGTGTTATTAGAGAAAAACTGTTCATAAGCATAAAATTCATTTTTTAATTTTTAAATGACTACATTTCCTTTAGTAGTTAGAGCTAGAAACAGGATTTGCAGGATTTGAATGAAGGGTATCATTATTTTTATTTAAAATAATTTTTTTTTCTCACATTGGACTATATTTAGAAACTTTTATTAATCGAGTTTAAAAAGAATTAAGCATGGAGTTTTCGAAATATTAAGTTTTGAAAAAAAAATCTAATTTGTATACACAATAATATTCAAATTTTTAGGGAGCTTTAGCATAGAAAAATTATCAAAATCGTCTTGAGAAAATCAAAAACAAAAAAAATCGTATGACAGGTCCCGTTATTTTTGGTCTAAAAACAAAAAAGAAAACAAACGTATGGAGGTAAAAATTTAAAAACGTATCTATCTAAATATCTAATTAAAATCGACCGAGCCGTTTAGACTGTATTCGAACAGACTGTAGACAGACAGAAGTTCGAGACCCACTATTTTCTTATTCGTTATCATCGTAATGTCAACTTTGATCAAAATCTCGAGTTAACTTGCCTTATAGTACCTTTAAGTTCCAAGTAAAAGAAATATGTATATAATTTAGCACCTAAATATAAATTCTAAAAAGTAATTTATGGGAGTATTTCAAACTATTTGTACAGGAAAAAGAATACACCAAAATTTTAGCTCACTTGCTAAAAATTAACTTTGAATTTTGACAGATAAAGGGTGTTTTTTTCGAGGCGGACAACTTTAAATTAGGAACAGTTCTCTGTGAGATGAGATTTGAAAGTTTTCGGTTGCTTTGGGGATATTTTGGTTTTGGCAATTCATCATCAATAGACTCAGGAGCAACGTTTGCAAATTGTTCAAATTTATTCTGAAGAACATACATCAATTCGAAGAACACATCGGGAGTTTCGTACGTTTTTTTTTTATAATTTGCACTCACTCAAGGGATTATGACTACCCTAGAGTGGATGGAAAGAAGCTTATGTATTTGATGCTTCCCTGAACCATTCTGAATTTTGAATGAATTTTAGGATGTTCTTTATTAGCAGGTTAGGGATGTCAACCAATTCGTAGTGTAATGCAAAATATTCTTTGAGGGCTGCTTTTTTGGTTCTGGCTAGGCTTGGGCATTGACAATAGAAGTGAGATGAGCACGTCAGACTTGGGTAGAGGGTGTCATCTACCCAAGTCTGACGAGTTAACGCCCATTGTATTGTCGCCTGTTAGGACTCTAATTAGGATGGATATTTAAGGCTTGCTCATATTGAGTAAACATTCTGTTTTTTTCTTTTTTCAATTGTTGACCATGCAACGTCTGCAGCCTCAAGTAAATTCTAGTGAATTTGGGTTCTCTTGGTCCAGCGGAATAGCTACCGAGGTATCGCTTTGCCCGTTTTTGGCACGTTCATATGCTATTAAGTATGTGTTCGTTGTAGAGCTGTGCCAATCTTTAATTTTGAAAGATTGAATCAACCGAGTTTGTTCCACTGATCTCTATAATACACTGGATAGCGCATTCATCCAAAAAAGTTGACTCCATTTGAACATTGTTATATTATGAAGCTGCCCACGGTGCCGTATAACAGTATAACTGTATAACATCTAAAACAGCATTATAAAGCGCCGAACAGATTGAACCAGCAACAGCACTGTCAACAGCAACAGCGGCCGCCATTAATTTAGAAATAATGCATTTCAATTGTTCAACACACATAAGAACAGCAACAGCAACGCCAACAGCGGCGTCGTTAGGCCAAAGTCCTAAACTTGCTCTTGCTGGTGCAGTATTGTCAACTTTTCCACTGCAATATTTAGTGGCATCACAATGCAAAACAAAATAGAACGTAAAATAATTTTTCCATTTTGCTACTTTTTTATTTAGGTTGAAATTATCGTGTGAATAAAAAACAATAAATAATTTTTGATAAACTAAAGTTGCAAAATTAAGAGACCAAAAAGTAATAAAGAATAAAAAACTATTGTGAAAGTTAAAAAATCGCTGAATAAATGAAGAAAATACTGTGCTTGCCAGTCTTTTGCCTAAAAAACAGAACTGAAACGACATTCCTTCAATTTTATTAAATTGTCAATTTGTCAATCAAAACAAATGATTTTCGTCCAATTTTCAATTTATTATTTTAATTTTAATAAAAAATATTTAAAATTTACAAATAATGCGAGAAATAAGAGAAACAGATTCACGCCGTGTCAATCTGTTGCTGTAACTTCAACAGCAATTTTAACAACCACGTAACTCTTTTTAGGGCCACTGTTTTAAATGGCTTTGATTAATGTAATCAAGGCTAGGCGCGCACATTCAATTTTTAGTTTCGCAACTGCTTAGTTCGAGCAACTAAAAAGTTTGTGGTTTGACACAAACGAAACAATTGCCTAAAATGAGTTCGCTATTTTGTGTAACATATAATTATATGTACCTGCGCGGACATTCAATCAAATAGTTCATCTGTTTTCTATAAGCAACCAAACAGTTGTGCAACTAAAAGTTGAATGTGCGCGCCTAGCCTAACACAGCAACTTCGACATTAACGTTAGACCTTAACCCTAAATTCGATGTCGCTGTGCAAATGCTACCAACTTTTGAGGCGAAATTTGTCAGTATTGTCAACACTTAAATGAAAATGTAACAACCATCTTTTAGATTCGTCTATTTATTTTAGTTTTGACAATGGAAGAATTGCTTAAAACAAATAAATTTTAGTACGACAAATTGTGCAAGTCGTATACATTGACGCAATTTACGTTAATTTTTATCGTTAAATGTACGGCAAATCATTTCGCATTTGAATTTATTTTGATTATATGCTGTCAAGAACGCTGTTACGTTGTAATCTATTTCACAAGACTTTTGATGTTGAAGTTTTCGTTGCTGTTAGACTAGGCGCGCACATTCAATCTTTAGTTGACCAAATGTTTGGTTGCTTATAGAAAAGAGATGAACTATTTGGTTGAATGTCCGCGCAGGTGCAAATAATTAGATATTACACAAAATAGCGAACTCATTAGCCGTGTTTTTTTGGAAAAGTTATCCGTAGTACAGTAGGATTTTATATGAAAAATAAATACAACATCTGCAGTAGGATCACTGCCGATACTCTAATAAACGTCAAATCTCTATCCGCAGCAGGATTTCATTTCTCCTTTTATCGGCAGTGATCCTACTGCGGATGTTGTTATTCATATAAAATCCTACTGTACTACGGATAACTTTTCCAAAAAACACGGCTATTTTAGGCAATCGTTTAATTTGTGTCAAGACACAAACTTTATAGTTGCTCGAACTAAGCAGTTACGAAACTAAAAATTAAATGTGTGCGCCTAGCCTTAAAGTTGCTGTTGAAGTTGCTGTGTCAATCTGTTTCCCGCATAAACAAGTGCAGTCACATTTGTTTTCCTCTTTCTCATGTCAAAATATTTTTTTTTTGTGAAAAGAAGACGTCAAATTATGAAGCTGCCCACCATCTGTCATCTTCAATTGGAGTCAAAAAATCTGTTATACAATGTAGGGAATGCGCTATCCAGTGTATTATAGAGATCAGTGGTTTGTTCACGCCATCTTCCATTATATATAAAATGAAGAATATATGTATTGTGAAATGATTGACAACAAGTTGAATGAACGAATCATAACTTTTTTTTTCGTTTGTTTCGTTCACTTTATGTTCATCGGTTTCAGTCGGAAGAGGTTGACATTAGGATTGATTGATTTGGTCTACTCTGATTGCAATCAATTAATCTTTTTGGTTAACGGGTCATAAACACTGAATCAATCGCGATTGACGCAGCAGTTCGTTGTACTAAGAAATATCTATTATTACATTACTGTTTAGTACATTATGTCAGACAAGATGTCTTGCGGCTTGACAAACTGCGATCACTTCATCTTGGATTAAACTGCAAAAATTTGGAAGCTGTATTGATCGGTAAATAAGTGAGTTATCTGGGTTGACGCCTGCACTTATACCCTCGTGTTTCATGGAACCGCCCGTAAAGATCGAAACTTGATTAGTCTGTTTCAATGTCTATGTATGTGAAATTCATTACAGTTCTGTGGCCGTAGTGCCCTCTCTTCCAATTACTACACTGTTTAAGTCCTAAAGCACCTTTGGCCACTAAGCCTTTCGTAAGCGAATCGAGCGGGACTAGTGAAAGAAAATTTTCTGGGGCTGGCGTTGGCGTTGGTGTAGTTCTCAGAGCACTGGTTGTGCAAATGCATGCAAGGCTTTGAATTTTTATCATGGTTTTTCGATTGGTTTGGTTAAATGAGGCTTGCAACCAGGCCAAGCATGCGTACGTTACATACATGTACTGTGCATACATTCAAGGAATGGTTCTGTGGTTGACACCCTCCTTTTACCATAAATTCTACTACAAGTGTAGAAATCAATTGGGGCTTGTTCATTATTTTCTTTCCAGTTGATTTTACGATCAAACTAAAATCTGAAGCGGAATTCCATTAATGAACGGCGGGTTCATGTTAGAAGTACAGCATTTCCTTGTAAACAACACCAGTTCTAACTTCAGTGGGTAAACTCTAAGTCCACAGTTTCTAGCCCAAGGCTTTTCCAAGGGAAATCATCCTGAACAAAGGAACTTGAAACTTATCTCTAGAAAACGACTTTTAAACAGAAAAAAATATTAAGAATCTTGTTTACTGACCTTGGTTTTTGGCCTTTGACAAAGAAATTTTCATGTCAACAAGAGAAAGGCAATCGAATTTCTAGCCACTTCCTTAAAAGATATTGGTACACTTGCAGACGTGCCATTTCTTCATGCCCAAGGATGATCCATATAAGTAAGAAAATAACATCTGCCTTGATAAAGCATCTTTAATTTTCGAAAACTTTAATATTCTTCATTAATGCGAACGCGGATTTAAAATTATGTTACCTAATTTGTTATTTAAATCAAAAAGTTGTCTTTCTTTTTTCTTTAAATGGTCATACTCAGTTTTCACCTCACCCTGTATTCACATTCATCCACACACACATCCAAACACGCATAAATCTCTCAAGATTTCAAATTTGTACACTTTTGGAAATAAACAAAACGGATTTCAACTTACTTTCTTCCTCGACATCAACACGATTCTCTAGCTCTGAAGTGCTCTTCTGGCGTCTTAGGAGTTTCTGCTTAGCTTGGCATCGTGGTAATTGAGGTGCACAATCTCCATGTGTGTTCAACTTGCATATCCTGCACCGCAATCCCTGTCTTGTGTGTCCTATTGCAATAAGATACAATACACACACATAAACACATAAAAATACCAAAGAAAGAGAGAGAATAAAACATTTTATCATTATTTAGAAGGAGTTTACAGTCAGTAAAAAAAAATAAAAAAAAAAACATTTTTGCAGAAAGCGAAAGCAAGGACCAGGACCAGAACGATGGCAATGGCAAATGGTTAAAAAAAAAATGCAATAATACGAGAATAAATTTTCAAAGATATTTTTTTTTTGTAATTTTTGATATTCCAGCGCTTTTAGGACTTTATGCATGATGCGATGAGCCTTGAGCTGAGACCGAACCATAAATCTGGCCATAATGACGAAACAAATGGAGAAGGCGTTCATGCTTGCTCGCTTAGACTATTAGCATTTGGCGTTGGTTGATGCATATTTTAATGAATATAATTGCAGGCGGCGTGATATTTAGACGATGATGGCTGTAAGTGTATGCACAATTTTCTTGATACCGGAATAAAGTTTTAAGATCTATAGATAGATACTTTTTTAATAACCTGATGGAGATGGTGGTGTTTTAATTTATCACATAGAAAAAATATACATATCTATACTTGGTTATACATTTTCTTGATTTCTTAAATAATATCTTTATTTATTTATTTTAAAGTACAGTATTCTCCAACCAAAAATAATATTTTTCTAATTTGGAATGATTTGCGGAGAAATTTTTTGTGGCACTAATTCTAATAATTATTTTTTTTTATTAAAAAAAAATTTTTTTTAATTTGTAGCAGCTTTTTTAAAAAAAAAACAAGCTTTTATATAAAAAAAATTTTAAAACATTTTTGAGAAAAATTTTCGCAAGCCAACTTTAAGTTTTTAGTATTGTATAAATAAAAATTTAATTTCCAATAACAATAATGACCTGTTTTTTGAGATATCGAATTTTCAAAAAAAGTTGATTTTGTTCCAAAAATTCAAAAAAATATTTTCTTTTTAAGTTTTGAAACTTTTTTGGAATCTTTATAATTAACTAGCGGCCCGGTACGTGCTTCGCTACGTATAAAGTGAAATAATAAAAAAAAATTAATTGCAACATCAAATTCATTTATTCAAACAAAAATATATTTTATTAATTGCTAGCTATTTTAAAACTTAATCCAAAACACTTGGATAAACAATATTTTTTGTTTTTCCATTTTGAGCATGAATAAGCAAACGGCTGGGGGTACCGACTCTGGAACAGGCAACATAAAGTTGGCCATGTGAAAAACATGATTCCTCCAAGTTCACACCACAAAAGTGTTTGCCTTGATCCTTGTTGATGGACATCGAAAATGATAAACGCACAGGATATTGTAATCGTTTGAACTCAAATGGCATATCAGTTGGAATCATATAGGGATACGTGGTATCAAACAAACTTCTCCTTTTGATTTAGCAGCTAAGATCGTAGCTTTAATCAAATTTGGCAATAACTTTTTCACTGCCAATCTGGTGCCATTACACAGTTTTGGTGGATTAATATTTCGCAATAATATAATCAAGGAACCAACTTTCAGATTCAAGCAATGCGGTGGCATACCAGCTAGTTCCAATCAATTTTAAAATTCAATTGGATAATTCATTGCCTCATCTTGATTCATAACACTGTTGATTACCACGTAAATCTTGCATTGTTCGATTAAATGCTTCCAGTGATTTTTTATTCGCCGTTGTACACTCATCCCATAAAATAATTGACGTTAATCGCAGAACTTTTGCCATAGCAGAATTTCTCGAAATATTGCAATGTGGAGCTTCAATCACCTGTACATTCAATGGCAATTTTAGTGCAGAGTGTGCAGTCCGACCACCTTCTAATAATGTAGCAGCAATTCTCGAAGATGCAAGTGCAAATACAATTTTCTGTTCCGATCGAATAGTTGGAATAGCTAAAATCAATGACATAGGTAACAAACGTTTTGCCTGTACCACCAGGCGCATCCAAGAAATATAATCCACCTGCATTATTGGAAACTGTTTGCATGATTGTGTCATATACGATGAAGTTCCGAAACATGTTGCAATTGCTCATTTCTGCGATGAAGTACAATATCACGGGATTGAAACTGATCACCAAGAATTACAATTGCAACCTCATCAATTGTCGATGTTCTATCAGCCCTTATTACGATTTTGTGATTATCAGATAGCATACGATCGAAAGCAATTTTGAACAATTTAACTAATGCGTTATGCTAATGGAAAAACCTTTGTAGCTCACGAATGATTTCTCGTCTTGTATTCGAGACAATTACACAACGTTGATCCAATTTACGATTTTCATCACCAATAAAATAAATTTGCTAAAATTGATGATCAGCGTCGGGGTATGGCAATAACGAACCAGCTTGATGATAAATCTGGCCCTGAATCTGTAACATGTATGCAATTTTAGGTAGATGTTGGATCAGAATTTTTAAAACTATCGAATACTTTATGATTCAGATTGATATAAACACGGGACAATCATGTTGAAGTATTTACCTTAAACGTCGGCATAATTATCTCTAATAATTTTAGTAGCACTAAAAGAAGTCATTTGAAATGCCGAATTGTGTTGTTGAATATGGATCAAAAAGTGATTCGACGTTTGAGATGTCCCAAAAATAAATGAATACAATGGTTTGGGTGGAGTTTCTAATACTGGAAATCTCACTTTGCCATTAGCATAACACATGCCGGGCGTTTCACGTGGAAAGTTAGCGGCATCACAATGTGGACATATGTATTGCGTCCATCATTCCAATATATCCGTACATACTGTGATCAATTTTACTGTTGTAATTAAAAGCAGCACTCATCATTTTAGCCAAAAGAGCAGCAAGACGTGTTCGTGATCGGCGTGCAAGGTTCAGTACAGGTACAGGGTCAACAGATCTATTTCGTGCATTACGTTCACTGCGATGCATTAGCTTGTGCGCGTTCATCTGCAGTCTGTGATCGGCTTAGTAATGCCACATCATTCGCATTACGCGTTCGCCGACCTATTTTTGCTCGCCCGGCTTGTGGCATTATTCCTTCATAGAAAAAAGAATAAATCAAATTAAAAATATAATTTCCAATTTGACAGCAAAATCCCCACTAACAAAATGATCCGACATTTATTGAATTCATTTGTTACAAAAAATGCGATAAATGAAGAACCGCTCGACCAATTTTGTGCAAACTTCACATAAACCATCTACTAAATAGTCCAAACAAAGCCTTAACATTTGGTTTGGAGTTATAGAATTACAACGAAAAGTGGCATTGATTTTTATATATATAGATTTCAATAACATGCGGTATGCCAAAAGTGAGAAATTCAAAATTCGAAAAAATGGTTCTACGGTTAAATCTTAATTTTATAATATTAATTTTTGAGCAGCTGTCAGTGACATTTCAAACCGACACGTTATCAATCATAGACAGCGACATGTTTTAAGAATATAAAATGTTTGTACGTTTATAGGTTAGAATCGTACAGAGGCTTTGCTTGATTGCTTGGTTGTGCGTACGTCAGTACAAACAACCGTTTTTTTAAATCGTAAAAATTAATCGAAAGAAACAAAATTTTACTGAAATGAAGTTTGAAAAAAAATCGAGCATAGGGTTTTCGAAATACATACATATTGTGTTTCCAAAAAAGAAAAATTTTAATTTTATTTTTTAAACCAAAAAAAAAAAAGAAAGGAAAGTTGAATATGTAATAATATTCAGACTTTGGAGGAGCTTTAGCATGAAAAAAATGAATAAAATCGGTTGTACCGTTTCCGAGAAAACTACTAAAAATAACAATTTTTTGATTTTTTTTAACCATTACCTGGCTTTAACTAAATGAAATTTTATGAATGTTCTTTTTTTTTAATTCTGTGGGACAGTTTTTGAGAAAAAAAATATTAATAAAATTTCGAAAAAATTCCTATAGCAGGTAGCGTTATTTTTGGTTTCAAAAAAAAAGAAATAAAATGCACGACTGGGTCGCACGAGCTTGCTCCAATGTAATAGACTAGTGGCCAATTTCATAAACAAACACTAAAAGCACTTTTATCAAAAATCCTTTTAAATTTTATCAGACTCTTAAATCTTTCGAGTTTCACCAATTTATAATAGGGAATGTTTTTGTTAAAATTGAGTTCTCTTTACATCCCTGGAGAAAAGAATTTGGTTCTTTCTTTCTAACAAGCGCAATGTATGAGAACAAACGAGAAAGCGTTATGTCTTGAAACAAATGCCAAGAAATGCAAAAAAAAAAATGCAAAGAAAAATATTTGGAAAGATCCTGTGGCATAAAATCGTAATAAAATAAACACTTAATTTATTTTTTATTGCAGTAATGCGTTTGTTTCAGTTCAAATGACGGCCAAACAAATTCAACAAACAGATTCACAGATGCTTTAGAAAGTCGGAACCTATTTCGAAGTCAGTTGGAGAATCGATTCCTGTGAATGTGAACCCGGAATACTCTTGCTCGGCGTATAACTATGTGTGGCACTTTATCATTGGATGAAGACTTTTCAATATTTTATTCGAAATAAAAAACATATTTTAAATATTTATAAACCTATCCATTTTGTATGTATGTATTTTCAAAAATTAAAAAATAAAATGTTGCTGCTACCTATATTAAAAGCTTGTTTAATTTAAAAGCGCTTCACAGTGTTTTGTCCCTTTGTGCTTTTATAGAGATAACTTCTGTAATGTACATACAATTCACTTCCAAACATGAGTACATGTGAGAATTAAAAAAACAATTTTGGTACGCCAATTTAAAATTTTAAAATTTTTATTATTGTACGAATGAGAATTAAATTTCCAAGAAAAATACTAAGCCGTTTTAAGATATCAAATTTTCCAAAAAAAAATACTTTTTTCCAAAAATTGAAAAAACGTTTTTTTTTTAAGTTTTGAAATGCATCGTTTTCTAAACTTTTTAGGAGCTTCTTTATAAATAATTTCATTAAAATCCGTTATGCCGATAATGAGTTATTCAAAATTCGAAAAAATCGTTCTGTGGTAGGTACATTCAGTAATATCTTGTGTTCAAAATTTTTTTTATAAAATTATAGATCGTAAGAACTGTTTCGAAAAAAATACGATTTTCGAAATACATTTTTTAACATTTGTACCGTTATTTTTTGGTAAAATAATTTTTTTCTCACACATTGTAGATTATATTAAGAAACTTTTATTTATCAAGTCTCAAGAAAATCGAGCATGGGGTTTTCAAAATATTCAGTCCTATCACAAATTCCATCGTAATCGGAACTTTTACGAATTCCGACAAAAAGCTATCATTAAACCCGTTCGTAACAGCAATTTGTATGAGATTTTCCACTACGAGGATTCTGTGATAGTTATTTTCGGGATTCGTAACAAGTTTCCGATTACGATGGCATTCGTGGTAGGGCTGATTTAGTTTTCAAAACAAAATTTTGAATTTTTTTTAAAAAATTCAAACATTTTTTTTTTTTGAAATTTTGAATACACAATAATATTGAAAATGCTGTGGGAGCCTTAACATAAAAAAAATTATCAAAATCGGTAGTACCATTTTTGAGAAAATCAAAAATAAAAAAATGGTTACCAAAAATAACAATTTTTTGGCAAATATTTTAACTAAACGAAATTTTTTGAATTTTTTTTTTCAAATCTGTGGAACAGTTTTTGAGAAAAAAAAAATATTTATAAAATTTCAAAAAAAAAATCGTAGGTATAGCAGGTAGCGCTCTTTTTGGTCTTCAAAAAAAAAAAGAAAAAAACGTGTGCGGGGAAAAATTAAAACCCATATCTACTAAGTTTGAAGAAAATCGGACGAGCCGTTTAGACTGTAGTCAAACAGACAAACAGAATTTCAAGACCCACTTTTTAAGTCTTCGCTATCATCGTAATGTCAACTTTGATCAAAATCTCGATTTCGATTTTTTAGGAATATAAAACTTGTCATATATAGTCTCATATTAAAAGTCTCAAGTTAAAAGACCAGACGTCCAACTTTCCTGTCCTAAAGAGCCCTAATTTTGTAATACCTTCATGATTTTTCAAAGAATTGATACTTTATGAAATAATTTTTTTTACAAATTAAAAGTTGGGTGACGAACTTAAATGACTTACAGTAGATAAAATGTTAGGTTGGTTAGAAGTTGGCAAGTACTGAATTTTCTGCTCTTTTCAACCAATAATTTGAATCCGGATTTTGGGAAGGTTTGATTGACTGAATCACCTATTCATTTTGCCAAAGTTTTTAGACCATTACTCGTATTTATTCTATTGTAGAAACTTTTTACCACCAACTTTATTCGGGTACCAATTCCATTGTATGCATATACATCACAACATCACAATTTCGATATAATTACCTCGCAGTATCTGTGAACAGACGTCGCATGCGGTGATTTTCTTGTACGTGTACTCTTGCAGGTGATGGCTTCCGTCTTCGTTGGGTCGTAGTGGTTGAGAGGGTGCACTTCCTGTGGCACCATTTCGCCTAAACGCCAAATAATAATAAAAAAAAACAGTAAATTTCGTCAATACCATTAGAATCAATGTGGGAAAAAGAGCTCAATTTTATAACAGAGCAGATACGGGTACAAGAAATAAAGATAGATTTATATCTCTCATAGTTAAGTTGAGAAGGTGTAAATTTATCTAAGAGGCAAAAGTTGTTATACGAGTATGTATGGGTGTTGGATGGATGGAAGGATGAACGAACGAATATAGGGCTTCGGAGGGTGGGAGGAGAGAGGAATGTCAGACATTTAATTATTGTTCCTTTGGATGTCGGTTGGCGCGCGGCGCGTTGGCTGTAAAGTGGTGCGTTTTGTGTTTGGTCTTTAATAATAAGCTCGTTGAAAAGGCAAAGCAAAGTGCTTAAGCTGTGTTTTAATTGGATTCGATGGAGCTATAAAAAACGGAAAAAAAAAAATCAAAAAATCGATTCCAGCATGAGGATGAGGATGACATCGTCGGTCGGTTGCTTGTTATAGCCCCGTTGCAGTGGCCTAGCACATTCAGTGTGGGAGGACACGGTTTATTTTGTTTACTGAACGAACATCCATATGTATGTAGGTGTGCGGATGGATATTAACAAATAGTTCGTCTGATGTTGAAAGGATTAAATTGCCTACCGCTGTTTTTTTCCTGTATTTGTTTATATCAAGGAAATTCTCAGAGAATTGGGTCTTCTTTTTAGTGCAACGTCTGATTTTATATAAGCACGAGTATATACGCATGTATGGGTGAATAGTATCCAAAAGGATTTGTACGGACAGAGGACATGTTGTCTACAGATTCATCTCCCACAGCACAACCTTCACAATTGGACGAATGGACAATAATGGAATTTCTCCGTAGGGGACCTTAGTTTAGTATTCACGTCGTCTGGAAATGTCATGTGGTTTGATGTGTGTCATGTTATTGAGTGGCCTCTTAGTGGGTGACATATGTTACTTTAACTGTCACTCTGAGAGTTGAATTTGACATTCATTTACACCGACTTGTTGTTTGTCATTTATGTGTTAAGGGAAATGTTGTTCATCCGGTAATGAAATTAAAAATACATACTATTCATTGGAATGTCAATATTGAGAAGGATTAAATCCTTGAATGTAAATTTGATGGATTTATAAAATATGTAACTGCTACAAATCTGTTTTGTACTCAGTAAAATTGTTTACATTTATTGATATTAATCAATCAACAACTATAGAAAGAGCATGTTAAGTCAGGAGGAACTTAGGAGGAGTTAGGGCATGTTAGGAGTTTTATGGGCACCATGACCTTGTCAAAAGCAAACATATTGGAAATCGCGAATTAGTGAAAAAGTTTAATGCACCAAGTTTATAAAAAAAGGAATTATCACTTTATTTATATAAAGAGTTTTTCAAATGTAGTAGATCTTAGCGGCCATGTTGCTTTGGTCACATCTATCATATCATTTTTTTGATTATTCAGTTAATGGTGCCAAATCATCATGGCCAGTACCACGATCGAACAGCACGTCCAAATAATAACATCTTATTTTAAAAATGAGTGTTCGTTAAATCAGACGTTGCGTCCATTTTACTGATGATGTGGTGTCCTTTAAAAGTCTAATCTTCAACGTTTGGTGACCATATTTGAGACGAATGGTTCAGTAGTCAATCAGCCGACGTTCGTATGTAAAAGGAACTGAAAATCAGTTGAGATCACTGCGGTCCGTGAAAGTGTGCAGCAGAGCTCGAGGCTGTTGGTTCCACAAAGTGCCTAAGACTTCGGCCTTTCGCAGATTTTAATTAGGAAATTTTTGCTTGGACTTGGGCTTGCACTAGTACAAGATCTAACTGAACTAGGAGCTCAAAGTTCATGACTATTTAGACAACGCCGGTGCGTTTAAAAGAGAACCTCTATTTTTGCCCAAAAATCATCTCAAAGCGAAGAGGCGTACTTTTGGGTGAAGGGCTGTGTTAACAAAGACGTTCTACGACACTAACCCCCACGAAGCCCACCAGGCTACAATGCATCCCTAAAAAGTTACCTTTTGGTGTGGATTTTGGGCCGGAGACGTCATTGGTCCGTACTTTTTTAAAAACGACGTTGGTGAGGCGGTCACCGTTCCAATGGCGAAAGCTACAGAACGATGATAACCAATTTCTTATGGCCCAAATTGAAGCTCATAGACCTAGACGACATGTGGTTGCAGTAGTCCGGCATTACGTGCCACACAGTAGACGCCACAATTGACAGTCCGCTTGGAATACTTGAGAATAAAATTAACTCTCGCATAGGTGACGTGAATTGACAACCAAGGTCTTGGAATTTTTCTTGTGGGGTTTCCAGAAGTCGCAGGTCTATGCGAATAAACTACAGTGGATCTATGCAATTAAGGTAAACCTAACAAAGGCCATTACTCAAATTCAGGCGGATCAATACGGAAAAACCTTAGATAGGAAACAGTATAAGCAGCGTTCTTAGACATAGAGGGACCCTTCGACAAAACATCCCATTAGGAAATCCATACCCATCACCATAACCAGATGAATAAAAGAAATGCAAGGCACTAGAAATACAGGGGGGAAACAGGGGAAAGAGCTGTCCTCAGGGTGGGAAAGCCACAAAATTCTCTAATGATTTGCAAGAGACTTGCAGCAAGTCATGGGGATGCAAACCGAACATCCTCAGGTGAATGTGCAATATGATGGCAAGACCCAACATTACCTATTATGCGGTTGAATAGCACAAGAGGGCCGAATAATTTGCAACTAGGAAGCTCCTAGAAAAAGTCCAAATTCTCACGTGTACAGGAACCTTTGGGCCTAGAACCGAACTTTCCATACCGATGGGACAGTCAACAGCATCTTCCAAGCGGAGGAAAATGCCATAGGGAAATGCGTGGAACGAAATCTCGAAAAGTAC